>JAHZNB010005054.1:0-12661 GCA_027744295.1 Callyntrura guangdongensis
ATGTAGGACACCAGCAGTAGTGAAAAAAGCAGAAATGAGTTACGTTTATGGTATGGAGGATTCTGCAAATTGTACCAACATTGTCATTGTCGCTATAAGATGTCTGTTTATGCTTATCTACAAGGCTTACAACAATACATTGTTATGAGTGAAAATCTAAGAAGAGAATCCATAAAGGCAGAAAATGTTTGCAATAGCTGCTAGCGAGAGAAAGTGTCTCACTACGACCGTCATCGAAGTCATTTTGATAAAGCGTCGCGAGCAATTTGTAATATCCCAGTTTAACGACGAATGTAGGAGTAAAAATATTACATGCAAGCACACTTCACCAGACTCCAGTAGTGTTTGTTATCGACACATGGATCTAATGTTAGTGTAAGTATTGGCGTAAGCGTAAGTTATCTCACTCCTAAACCAATATGGAACGTGAATGCTTGACGCACCCTTGAGAATTCCATTCATGGTGATGGCAATAAAAAACATGTCGACATAATACCTTGCTGGCCACGATGCAACAAAAATCTTTAGATGCATAGAGCATTGAGCTGTATTGAGTGGAACCCAGTATTTCTGTGTGACAACAAGCTTATCTTACGATCTGATTATTTTATTATTCTCAATTGCAGCTCCCTTATTCGGCATCCGTGGATATATCAGATCCGATTACTCTTGAGAAGCCCACACTAGATATTCCATGGAATGGGACGATACCAACTGAAACGGAAACGTTTACGGTGTTTTTGCTGTGCACAGGAAAACGGAGCGATGAGGTGTTTGTGGAGCTCACGCTTAATGTTACAGCTGATCCCAAGTTCAGGGTTAATGAGGTCACTACCATTGTTCTTAAGAGAAAGAAGGTCTGTCTGGAAGGTCTACCCGGTAAGTGCAACGAAATCAAACTAGGTTTAATTTTGCGCTTGTGGTGTTACTCTCCCAAAAGGGGCAACAACCTCAAAATGCAAGCATGCAAAGCAAGCTCTAAACTTTCTTCGAGGCAGATTAATTCTGTGCTTTACATTTTGTTGGTGTGCTTCTTAAGAAGCCACTACGAGTATAATGAACAACCAGTATTTACTGAGAATCTCGAACTTTACATCGACATACAAGGAAGGTTCAATGAGCAGAACAAGAAGTAGACAAGTTGATTAATGGCTGCATGGAGAAATTAACGTAACAATGACTGTCAGTCCTGTGACCAATTAAATTTTATATTGTATGTTTTTGTGTGTTCCCGCCCTCTATTATTTAGACAAGATGCCAGTTATTCCTCCCAGCGTAAGCAACGGTGGAATCAACGGTGGTGGTACTGGTGTTGGCAGTTCTGGAAGTAATAGTCATCGTGGAGGCCACACGCAGTTGGCTAACCAGCACCATTCAACTCATCATAAAACTAATCCTGGCAGTAATTCGCGTCAGAACAAAGGTGGTGGCGGCGGCAATGGCGGAATAAGTGGCGTTGCAAGAAATGGGCAGAATGCCAAGATTGGTTTGACAGACGAAGTGGTCATGATTTCCACAGCTCAAGAAGCCAGCCCGGATGTCTCATCCATCATTTACATTGTTGGTGGATGCACTCTCGGTCTCATGGTCATTCTCGTTGCAGTTCTTGCCGCAGCTTATGTACGAGCCAGAAAAGGAAATCGCACGGCAGAATCCCGGGGCTTTCTACACGTGTAAGTTTTATGCTCTTCTAATATTACTCGCATTTCATCCCATTTCGCCTTTCTTACCGCACACACACACCACAACGAATACTTGTCTATACACTGTGACAATGACTCTCAAAATGTTGGAAAAATAACCTTTTTTTATTACTCCCATCTTTCCGGCTATATCTTCCAACAACTTTGCGGATTACACTTTAGTTTGGTACAATGGCACAATTTGTCTTGTGCTCTTATTCGCACTACTCGTCTCTGGAGAAATCCGCATCTCACGTTTTCTCTTCTCTGCTCTGACAAATGTAAGAAGTATGCTTTACACAAAGCGAGAAGCAACAATACATCTTTTCTCAGCAGACGTCTTGTGTGCTAAAGCGTATTTACGAATAAAGTTTTATTATGGTATTAGTCTATGAAGGTGGAGTAAATGCGTTGCAATATTATTCCTTTTCATCAAACGCTTTTAAGCTCTTGATGGTAACAGATGGCAAATCTACATTATCGAATAGCCAGCTCGTTTCCTTCTCGTCTTCTAAACTCCAGAGTTGTGCTCGTGTTACGAACAGAAAGCTTTGCGTGTGATTCTCCAGCTACTAGTGCGTACATTTATTTATATTCGGCAATATCGCACTCTTTCATACGGAACTAGACAGCTAAAGCAAATGTATAGTCTTAGTCTTGACATGCACATCTACCATCAAAGTTGTGTGAGTGACTGACTTCTTTACCTTGAACTCGCCCGCAGCAGCTGGTAGCAATAAAGATGCAATGCAGCGTAGGAAAGAAATACAAATGTGACATAATACTTACTCCATTATTTGGAAGAAAAGAAATTCCACTTGACTCGTGAGTCGCGAGCGAGTGAGATGCAGGCAACCCCGGCTAAATAACAACGGCTGAAGCATTCCAAATTAAATGAAAAAGATAAAGAAACCCACCTCAATATTAAAGTATTATTTGTCCGTCTCTGTAGACTTGCATATGTTGTTGCTGGTATACTTTTGTATATGCTTCGAGAAATCCACATGAAGCATTTTCTTTAGGTGAACATATTTTTCCCTGCCACGCCTCATTTCACCTGAAAAATAAATAAAAGTTGGATCAAGCGAAACGCTGTACCCATAATGTTGCATGAATTGACTCTTTCGGTTCTATTGTCTCCATTTTTTACTTGATAATCTCAAACACAAAACGGGACCCAGTAGAAAGGATGAATTTTTTTTATCGTACGAAGAAATTTTTTCCCAAGTAAGTTGATGTAGGTAGAGTTGTGCAGAGATTGAGTTGCTGCGATGAAGTTAACTGCAAAGTGGAAGCAGTTTGTTAACTCCACAGCATTTTCCCTGTCAGTACCGCCGAGCAAATAACTTTTTAGCAAGTATCGTATAATGTGCATTATTTCTTACAAGAAAATTGGCTAATGACTGCATGAAAGCCGTAAGAAATAAATCGCGTTGAATGCCAGGCCTTTTCAACTTCTTTGTTCGTATAATAATCTTGCTTTTGGTCATAGTAATGATATGATGATGGTCATGTAAAGTATGTGTTTTGCCATATCCCAACTTATTCAAGAGGCGGGCAGAAAACCAACACACAGCGCGACGCTGGAAGAAAGCGCAAGAGATAAAACGACAACAGAGACGTAAAGTAATGGAGATAATAAAGCAATGTTAATTTTGCTCAGTGCTGCTGTCTTATACTCATTTGGCTCATTTTCAACAAAAAGATTTTCTCAACTACACTCTAATAAACCACGCAGGATCTTCGTCTCTCTCCTCTCTCTGAAAATGAATTGCACGTTAACCAGCTATTGCAGGCAGATCATATTATTTATTAGAAATTGCTGTGAAGAAAAGTAGTAATCGTAGTCAGTGGAGAGATGAAAAAATTGGAAATGAATGGTCTCTTTCGGTCATTAAATCCATTGTTAAGAAGTTGGAGTGCTTTTCTTACTTGAAGGTTTATACGAAAATGAGACAAAAATTTTGAAATTAATGGTCTTCTACTGACTCTAATTCAAAGAGGTTTCTTTCTCTGCAACTCAGAATTTCTTTGCCAAGTTCCATATTGCGTGGAGCAATATTTTTTGTTGAAAAATTTAAATATGTGCGTATACATGCATTATTATTATGTATTCAGCCCAAGCGGCAGTAACACTCACCATTTCGTCGCGATAATTCACCGATATAATTTGTTAATGGGCAGGAAGAGAACTCATTTGTTCAGGGGAACAAAAAGCGATCATGTGCATCGGACACGGAATAAATTTGTATTTGGCTGATACACCCATTCTAATGTCTTTTTTAAGGAATGATTTCATATCTGCATTAATACATACCGCAAAGTTGTTGTTTTATTGTGTGTTGTTGTGTCGTACGGTTCCATCGACGACGAAGACAAATGAAATGGAATTTGTATTATATAGCTGTAGCATTGTGATTGATTGGTTGAAGGGGAAACTAATATTGTCTGTTGATTTTTAGAGACACAAATGGAACTGGTAAGGATACATCCCTCAGTTCAGGAACCGGTACGGCCTCGGCATCCGGAGGAAGTCTTTTTGTGCGACCCGAATCACCGCATCATTACTCATCCGTGTCCCCATGCCTTGGCTCTGGCTCCTACACATATTCAAGCTTTCAGCCGAATGCACACTACTCGGAAATATCCACTTCAACAATTGATTCTAATACGTGTAAATTGGCTGAAATGACCATTGAAAGGTTTGTGTGTAGTTAAAATTCTGTTTAGATTTGGGAAATACGTGAACGTGATGCCGTCAACTTGATTGGTAGATAATTGCCATCCATTCCGTTTCTTATAAACATGATATTACTACAAGTTACAATTTGTGCTTTTTTATTATTTGAAAAAAAGGTGTAAGGTCCGACTACAAAGTATCATCATGGAAGGAACATTTGCCAAAGTCTACAAAGGAACTGTTCTTGAAAGGGACGGATCGGAGGAAAAAGTTGTCGTAAAAACTGTCATCGGTAAGTCAGTCAAGTTTTTTAGTGATCCATACTACCGACAGACCTTACAGCCGTTTGTGCGCTCTCGCAGTTTTTCCTTTCACAAGCTGAAACTCAAAATTTTTAGCTTTTGAATATCCATATAAATATATATAACTTTTTGATACTGCTTCCAGTGTTGACTCTTCGGTCTACGCACGTAGTATTCACGCAACATGTGCGTGTTGTTAGCATTTTTAAGCTGGATTACTTCACCCAGAAAAAAAAGTTTTATTTCTCGTAAAGGGAAAATAATGACTAAAAGTGTCGTAGAGTGTTTTCCTAAAAATAACTAGCAGAACCAAAACTTGTCTCTTTTTATGGCCTTTTNAAAAAAAGTTTTATTTCTCGTAAAGGGAAAATAATGACTAAAAGTGTCGTAGAGTGTTTTCCTAAAAATAACTAGCAGAACCAAAACTTGTCTCTTTTTATGGCCTTTTTTTGTTGTCCCGTTTTCTCCAAACAGGAATGTAGATACATAAGTACAAATATATATAAGTTTAGATACAAGTATGCATACAAGAACATGGTACTGGTTTCCTTTAGCTTGCAAATCCTGATCCTTTGCGGTAATTCAGCATTCTTGTACTGAGCCTCATTAAAGCAATTATGTATTTCATTATGTGTGTGGAAGCGCAATTTTGTTCATAGTTGATAGTTGACACTGCGAACTCGCTTATTACGCACAGCAGGGGTGACAATGGGATGACACACCAAAAACAATAAGAAAATCCCTATAATAATACAAGCTCGTATTTTTTCAAAGAAATATGGTCGTAAACTACTTTGTATACCCCAGTAAGTGGGTTTTTACGAGCTTTTTTTTTAATTTCATCCTTGGGTAACGAGCAGAGTCTGGCACTGTCAGAAATTTAATTTTTCTTCACGTTAGTTCCTTCATATATACTCTGGCTTCTAATCTGCCAAATATATATCATTACAGTTTATGGGTTTGTTAGAGATGTTTTTCCGTGGGGGGCTAACTACCTCAAACTCTATATGCAGTATATAGTACGCTGCAAAAAGCTGCTCATCTGATCCCACTGTCCGTAATCTCGGTATATAATAGTTTTCGTGTTGTCTTCCTCTGCTTTTGTAATCCTCTTATGTTCCAGTGACCAGCTATTGTGTCCTAAGATGACAGATGAGGAGAAATCTCATTTCGGCAAGATGTGAAGTTCATTATACGTTTTCTTTCTCGACACTTTTCTTTCTAATGACTAGCAAACAAGACAGTTGCGTAATCGCAGGGATTTAATTGGCTTTGAGCCAATTATTATCCTTTGACTAGTGTGTCCAATTGTTTTGACTAAAGAAAACCCCCAGTAATATCTGTTATGAGGGAAGACGAAATAAGCTTTAGACAGAGATGTGAACAAAGTACGCTTGTTTTTTGTGATACATTTTGTAGACAGAACCGAGACAAAATCATTTCGTCGTTCATCGAGCTTGTTTAAACGAGAAAATTCAATCAACTTAAACACTCAAATACTTTCCCCATCATTCATTCCAGTGTTTTACTTAACTCCAGTTTTTAGGTTGTATATTAACAAGCAAAAGTTATTATGATTATTACTTTATTTTTCTCTTTCTTGTGCAGATCATTCGTCTCCAGTCCAAATGGCTTTGCTACTTCACGAAGGATTGGCATTGGTTGGTATGGTCCATAAACACGTGTATACTGTCATAGGGGTGGCAGCTGAAGAGCGTGTTCCCCCGTTTCTCATCTACCCTGATGATGGGTTCCGCAATTTGAAAAGGCAAGTATTCTATTACGATATTAGTGACATTGGTGACTCCATCACTAGAAATAATAATGATTATCATGGTGAGAATTGTAGAGTAAGTGGTAAGGATAATAATACTATAAGGCGTAATCATAATAATAGTGACAACGGACGTAGCCAGGCAAAGGCAAGAAATTGTAAAAGAGCGTGAAGATCACATTATCATTATGGCAGAATGCACACTACTGCATACATGATACAATGTATCATCATGACATATTAATTCCTAATGGTTCTCCTTTTTATCTACTCCGCACGCTCTTGCATATGTGCACTCTGAGGGATCCTGTCCTGGTCTGTAACCAAAACATCATATTGCACACGACTCATACGACGCAAGAGTATTAAAAGACACCATCACGCAAAGTATAAGGAAGTGAGTAAGGAAGTCGTATAACTGCATAGTAGTTGTTAATGCAGCGCGTTAAATTCACATTTTCATATTGTTATGGCTCGTTTCGGGAGACATGAGAAAAACCCGCAACTGCATACATTATTTGCTGGTTTTTATGTTTTCCTTGTCTTGGTTGTAGACACGCTTGAGAGAATATTCAATTCACTTTTTTGCTCTTATTTTTTACACAAACACAAAAAATAAACGATCCAGGAACATCGAACATACGCTTTTTTATGAATGCCTAAATGGGGAAATAAGGGCTTTGCTAGGTTGTTTCATGAACACACATACTTAAAAAAGACAACTGTCAGTAAAAAAAAAAAGCAAAATACAGCATAATAATATTGTTATTATTGAAGTATTATTCCAAGCAGTGTAGTATGCTATGCTTTTAGAAAATAAAATATAAAATGAATTCATAAAACGCATTGTTATAACTTCCCCTCATTTTTGACTTGCCAGCTCACCCATAATAATTATTGTTAGGTCCCGTACAATCCTGTCATCAAAAATTCAAAAGCCAAAGAATCTGCGTTTATACTGCGCTTTCATGAAATGAAGCCATTTTACGCTGGTGTATTATTGTTATAATAACCATTCACATTATGGCAAGTAAGAGGAACGGTGGTGTAAGCATGTACTTTTTTTAATTTGATGCACAGGACAGATAAGAAAAGTGCATTTTTCAGCTTTCTCAATGAAAATTATGGAAGCTCATGCATATTATTTGTCCTACACCCAGATGTACTGTGTGGGATGTCTGGTGAAAGGATTGTTTAAAACAGGGAATACGGCTAGGAGAAGGAATAGAAGGATATAATACGCTGTCGCGAGAGTGAAACCATAATAATATTATGAATGTGTATTCAGTATTCATGAATATAAGTGCTTTAAAAAGAGTTTGGTATTTTTTCATAAAATATGTTTGCTGATCTGGCATTGTGTTTACTGGTTTAGTCTTCGGTACAAAAATTTAGAGAAGGGGGAGTATTTACATATTGTTGAGAATGTTTGCATGAATCCTTCATGTTGGTGTGGCAGTACGCATTTGTAGTTTGCGTTATTAGATGATAGGATGATTGTTGTCAGCAAGGAGTTACTGGGGAGTAGCACGTCGTACTTAACCAAACAAGCAAAATCATCAGTGGGGCATTGTTACTGTTTGTTATCTGAATGTGATAGCAATCATTTATTTCATGGAATTTTGTAGCAGATTAGAAAATTGAAAGTAGCCCTGTGAAGTGTTTTTCATCGTGGGTTGAATTTTTGATGGATTAGCTGTTATGAACAGGGAACGGGAAGCATTGTAACAGGGAAAACAGGAATTCTCCCTTCCGTTATGGAAAGTTAAGTTATCATAACCCTTTTTCCTGTTTATCTTGAAATATTCGTTCTGGTGGTGGTACTCATATTCCAAATATTCCCTTGTTATTGTCTCCGTTGTCCTGCCCTGCCATATGGTTTTAGGAGCAAGATGCATAATATTTTTATTTCATTATTAATGTGTAAATATGAAACACTACTATAAAATATAGGTATATTGAAAAATAGACGTCATCGAACATTCATCCCTTTTTATCTTCATTCATCTTTCATTCACGTTGTGTTACGGATGTAATGTGTAGACCTCTGCACCTATTGTATACGTTCTTATGGAGTGACGCCATCAGTTGCAGTGGTATCCGTCTGCAATCAGACCAGTTGCATTATTCTTTTTCCCCTACAAATGAAGAAAATTGAAAAAGTGCACATCAGAAAGGATTTTATATAGTGGTAGTGGCAAAGTGGAGCATTGTGCGGTTTTAGTAGTTTTAGGTTCATATGAACATGGTAATACTTGTAAAATGAGCATTGGCTTAGTTTGACAATACGAACCATAATGTCATAATTTGTGGCAGCACGACTTGAGTTTTCCTAAAATCAAAAAAAAACTTATATAAGTTCGCTTCCACATGACCTCACGATTTTTTTTCTTCGTTTATTGCAGATTCCTTCAACGTTGTCGGTCTGGTCCTGGCAGGCCAATTACAACTCAAGAAATAGTTCATATGGCTATCCAAATTGCGGGTGGGATTTCCTTTCTCCATCGACAGAATGTGTTTCACCGTGACGTGTCCGCTCGCAGCTGTGTGTAAGTAAATATTGCGTGTATGTAGTTTACACGTACAAAATAAATGAATGTACCCCATGAAATTTTCAAAACAACCCTTGTGAAGTGCATATAGAAAAACCAAAGTACGTACTACGTATAATACTCCCCACCTGCCTATTTCCTTGATAACTTTACTTTGCTATCATGCAGCATGTTCAGGGATTTAACCTTCATCTCCTTTCGACAAATCTTTTTACAAACTATTTTCTCTTGTTTTTCCGTTTCAATGTGTTTTCATGCTGCTGGTATTGCAACGTAGGGTGCATTGAGCACAACCCATAAGTTACTGGCCATTGTAGGTTTTATGCTTGAAAAGTTAATGGAAGCGCTAGTCGAGGGAAATGAGGCTTCTCTTCTGCTGGTATGCTGAAATCTGTTAGGGATTTTCGGTTTCATGCTGAGATGTCTCCCGTTTTTTTCATCTCATTTTCCAAACACCAACCACTCTTTTGTTTTCATATACATAAATTTCAAGGTTTCACCATTCACCAACCAACTTTTTTGTGATAACGTGCTGCTGTGTGGAAAGAGAAAAGTATCAGAAAAGAAATAATGCTCAAGATATTGTGGAAATAATGTAACCATTGGACAAATACAACATATACAAAATACATAATGACTTGTACTTCTTCTTCTGACGTCTAGACGCACTCGTAAAAGGCTTTCACTATGAAAGGAGTTCACATCTCCTTCTACTACCATCCTTGACGTATCATTCTCCACGGTAAACTATCATGCACGAGAGCATGAAGTCCCACAATAAAAATCTATTATTTTATGTTGCTACCTTCTTTGCACGTTCTTTCACTTGCATGCCCGGATTTGCTGTCCCTTATGTGCAATGTCGACTATCTTAAACGGAGAAAGAGAAGAGACAAGCACTACTACTTTCTTGATGGGCTCATAGAAGGCTCGAAACCACAATAACATCATATATATTCATCATTTCGTTTTGTACAATTACGTATATGTCAGCATCCACGAACCAAGTTATATTTTTACTCCTACGATGACTTTCCTGAAACCTCACGCACATCACATTATGTAACTTTTCTCAACTACAACAACAGTCATGCAGTCGCAATGAAAACTACATCATTCCCGTCACAATCATCATCATCAGGGCATCATCATCTTGACTTTTCTTCTCAGAGCTCAGCTCTATCGTCGCGTCAGACAGAATGACTTTTCTTGTTGTTTTTTCTTGACTTGGGGATTTACCACGCGAACCAAGATTTCCGTTGCAATCAGAGTATATTTACATGAGTGTACAAGTTATAAAAAAGACTCCAGCGTCATCACGCTAAATAACCGGGCATAGCTTTCTCGGTGGTTGTACAAAAGCCAGTGAAATGTGAGAGCTCCATGCTGGCGATGAAAGTATGATGGTGACGACTTTCTATTATGTTTTCCAAGAACTTTCTGTTATATCTACATCCTATAAGGCGCGACATAATAAATTGTGAGTACGCTTTTAGTTGGCTTCGTGATTTCTGTGAGTGGTTTCTACTAAAAAGTATACATTTCTGGATAGTTTGCATGCACACACATTTATGAAAGCGTAAAAGTTGTAGCATTGCTTTGTTTACTACTCCAAGTCCGTATAGAATATAGACATAGAAATGCAGAGAGAGGAAATACGAATTCGCTCAGCCAGATGATCCTTTCTTGCCACGGAGGTAAAAATCCAAACTGACTTTCGTTAAGTTAAGGTTTAAAGTTTCCTGAGAAGTAAATGGAAACTTCGCGTTTATTTTTGTGCGGAGAAAGTAAACTTGCGTTTTGTTTGCTTTGTAGTATCTGTTTTGTGCTACAATAAACGTATAACGAATGAAATGAAGTTCAAAAAGGCAATAGAGACATTCAGATAAACTGGCGAGGAAAAGAATAGAAATCATTTGACTGTTCCAAATTTTTATGGTGCCAAACTGAAAAAGCTAGCTATCACGATAACTTTTATACGTCATCATAAAACGGTCGAGAGTTGCACGACGGTACATGTTGCATTTAATTTTAATGCATTTACATTTTTATCCTAATTTGCATTCGTCTAGTAACGTTTCGAGGATAAAAAAATTCTTCGAGAAAAATAGAAAATAAAGGAAAGAAATCAAAATTCAAGTGAAACTACAAGGAAATGCATTTAAAAAGTTTTTAGATTACGCTGTATTGTTTGTTAAACTTGTGCGGTTCTCAAGCATTATGCTAACTAAGTACATGAATTCAAAGCTTTTACCTATACAAATATTGAGAATATGCTTCTCAACCATGCTTGTTCAGTAACCGTACCATATTGTCAAATTCAAAGCTTCAGCATTTTTTAATTCACCATATACATCGAATAAAATTATGCGGGTTACGTTATCACTTTGTTTGTCAAATTCAGTTTTTAAATAGCATCTTTCCAACGTACCAGCATTTATTGACCAAACCTGAATGCGTGACAGAGACAATGACACGACATTTTGTTCGCGCTTTGCTAATGTTTATGAAGCACACCGACCGTGTGTAACAAAATCATCATTTTTGTAAAATGAAAGCCCACGTGGTACTATAATCCCACTTGCATGTTCCCTTTGACCAGTTAGTTTGCCGCTTTGCGCAATGAATATCTTATACCTGTACATGTATTGATTTTTTTTTCTTTGTGTAATTTGCTAAGACACTACTAATCTCTTGTTTTTTTATTATTATGTATTATACAGGGTTGATGATAAGCTGATTGTAAAAGTTTCCGACAGCGCATTGTCACGAGACTTATTTCCTGATGACTATCATTGGGTTGCTGAAGCAGAAAGCAGACCTGTCAAATGGATGCCACCAGAAGCCATTGTTCAACCACGTTCTACCGCTGCAGCCGATATGGTAATAAGAAACTTAAAGATTACCAATACAGATAAGAACACTTGCTTGAAACTGTATGATTGATGTTTTAATACCAGTAAACTAAAGATGGTATTGTAATGTTTGTCGCACCCACAGTCATGCTAAGATTTTGATAACAACACAAATAAGATAGCTCACCGATAACGATGAAGCTGTTTGATGAAGGATTATTTCCCTTTTAGTTTGTCACATTTCATCTTGGAATCTTGAAGTCTTATCCTAACTTCTGAATTTTGTTTTCTTGGGACCCAGATGACAGACCGAAATGGACTCAGATTACCCCAGAATTGCAAACTTTGTTTGCACAGTTGGCACAATATGTTTGACAGGAGTGTACGGGGTTTCACCCCGAAGATATAAGCGAAAAATCCGATTGAAAGAATCCTAGCGTTGAAGAACGGTCTTGGTAGTGAACATTAGCGGTGAATTTGTTAACTTAATTGTAGGTGACACGTATCTGTTGATTAATGGAACCATTCAGCAGTCGTCTCGAAATCTTGTTTTTGATTTTCTGGACATGCTTTGCGTTAGATCAATGGTTTTGGATAATAGTTATACAACGACTTCTCACTACGTAGGTGTGAAAGTATAATTGTTAGGAAATCACAAAATTTCGACTTTTTAAAATTTTAAAACTTTTATATAACGTACATTAGTAAAGTGGAATGTAAATTTAGAAAACTGTAAATAATCCATGTATCAAAGCGTGTACAGCGATTACAACATACAAATATCCTTCTAATATCCTTTATTATATGGCATAGTAT
>JAHZNB010005055.1:0-17493 GCA_027744295.1 Callyntrura guangdongensis
AGAGAAAATGTATTTTACTGACACATGCCGATTTGAGTACAATTGTACAAAATTATGTAGTCCATTTTTGAATACAAAATATTTGAATCCAAAAACGAGTACAATATTTTATCCATCCAGTTTAGCGCAATCTCCTTATTGTATACACATACGAAAGATTTAAAATAAAAAATCAAGCGCAGATGACTACAGAATCGTATTAAACATCATCAAGTGAAGATTATATCACTCTACCTACTCTTGTCAATCTGCCAAGTGGAAAAAAATAGACAGCGAAAATAATATACCATTATCAGATCATCCACATAACATATTGCAGAAAAATTCTAACAATAAAATATATTATCCAACTTTGCTCTGCGCTTTTGTCTGCTTTCAAGCTGACTGAAACCGTTTCGCGCTTATACGACGACTACAATGTAGTCACTACATCATTACTATTAGCTATAAGATGATGGGGGATGTCTGCTTCTCAAAATCCCCTGCCTTTTGTCTTTGGCATTAAAATGCTTTTTGCATCAGCACCACCTTCTTCATCAAGTTCCCTCTCTGTCGCTGAGTGATCTTACCTGCACAACTATTATTATTACCAGCAACACTGTCATCATTTACCAAATGGATCATTCTTCCAAATCAGGTTTACAAAACGCCCAAAAAATCAGCTGCAGCCGCTGTTATTAACTCCCTGTTATTCATGTAAACTTTTAACAAATTCGCCAAATTACCAGACGCTCAATTAAAATTCAATATCATATATTTTCACTTGCATTTTAGCAAGTATTTTGCATGACATTACAACATTTTTCTTAAATGACGAATTCTTGCTGTTGGCGCTACTGGCAAATAGGAAAAACAGAAAATCATGTTCTCTTTTTGCGTTTATTGTTTTAAAATGCCTGGCATGTTAGCAAAGCTCATAACATATACCGTCAAACCGACGAGGCATCCAAAATACGAAGCCGTCTTAAAATTCAACAATGCATATATTATTAACCACATAAAACAGTCATACTAATAGGCATATGTGCACATGTTGACGATGATGCGCGCGGATCAACAGCAAAAAAAACTCATGTGTATGATGATGATGACCAGACGACGACGACGATGGTAAATGGTAATTATGATGTGGTTGGCTACTAACTTCAATAGCAAACGGGCAGTCAGGGATGGACAATGCGATGTCTGATTTGAGCCCTGACAGGGCTTTCTGTCGTAACAAATTCTGATGCACGCAGCCTACTAATTACAAAAACAACAGTTCAATATTATTATCCACCTGTGTGTATCCCTCACAATAAATAAGTTACTAATAATGATGGTGAGCGCATCTATATAAAATTAATCTATCTTAAATAGCACCCATTACTACCACTTTTGCCTCGGTGAAGTTCAATGAAAGAAGAAGTAGGAAAAACAGAAAAAAAGCTGTCATTATCTCCTGACATCGACACTGAGCGAACATGCATATAACCAACATTAAAACAAGGATTTATAGGGTAGGGGTAGGTATATTACCTGCGATATGCAAAATGGTGCAGTAGTAAAAGGCGATTACGTAGTTGCACCCTCTTTTTTTTATTAAAGGTCGTTTAGCAGTAGAAATAATTTAGGTATAACGATTGTAATATATTTGGCATACATGCATACATAAAACACGTACCTACAATATGTCTCTTTATCTTCCCATCGAAATACGTACGTAACTACTACTACACCATCACAAAACTGCAATCAAACTAACCTGTACATTCGTAAAAAGTCATTTTTATCAATTTCTCGATCTTGTTTACATCATTAGGAAACATGCACCTATCCCTCTTGCTAGCTCCCTTTTGCGTTCCCAAACAGACAAAAAATGTGCAGGTAAAAGATTTGTCGTAAAAAATATAAGGCAAACCGTGATGCACCTCCTTAATAATAATCATCAAGATGGCATGTATCATACAAGATGCAATACAAGTTTATGTGCATTCTCGCTGTTAATTCTCCCAGGATTTTATGATTGTTATATTGGCAGTTTCTCATTTAGATGAGTAGCTTGGTGGTGTAATGATGATCAGTTGTTGATCAGATCAGATTTGTTTTTTTTTGAGAACCGTTGTTCTTCGCTGGTGCTGACGTTGTTGTAAAGCTGCCTCGACGGTGGTTCGTTATATATAGGAAGGAGGCGGATAGATGTTGTAAAATGTAAGCAGAAATTACATATTATATTACTCTGCAACAACAAGGCGACTCATAATTATAATTATTATAGCAAGCTACGGAGGCATACATTACTATTATACTCCACATTACTATAAAATGTAATGGCCACAGAAAGCCAAAAGAGATGATCATCGTCAAAAGTTAAATGATTACGAGTTACTACAACTGTGCGAAAAAAGAAAAGATACGCTTGCTCTCTCGCTCACTTTTGCCGTTTTGTGTTGAGAGTGGTGGAGTAGCGAACTTTGTAATTATGAATAGTTTAATGGTAATTTTCTCCTCCTTTTTAACATTGTATAATTATTATTATCAGTGTGGCGAGCTGAGCTACAAGTACAAAAAAGAAAACTCAAGGGTTTGGCCATTGTTCGAGAGAAGAACAGCAGCATGGGAAATAGTGGACAGGAGAGGAGTTTAATGTAATGATATATAATAAAGTCCGCATAAAGGAAAGGGTTAAGCAGGCATAGATTGTAGCAATTCCCAAATTTGCTCTGTTGGTCATTAAAAAAGGTGTTCAAGAGCAGGCATTACATGACGGGTCATTTTAAAATATTGTTTCTAATCGCTTCTCAATCAGATCAGAAGAAGATCGTATCGGATTCTGGCAAAACAGGAGTATCGAGAGCAATTAAAACTTATTATGGGATAATGATAATGATGATTATGGTGGTGGTGCAAGATGTTGTTGGTTGGCTGATAAACGTTTTTAGGCAAGCAAAGGGAGATAAAGCCTCTTCCTTAATAACATCCCAAATCAAAAAGTTAGCATTACGGAACCAGCTATCATTTAGTTTGATAAAAAAGAAAAGTGAAATGGACAATGTATCTTTGCGTAAAGTGTAATGAATAGTTTGACGTTTTACCAAGAATCAAGGAAAACGAGAGGTTTCTGGTGAGGAAGATAGATATGCTGTGTGTGTACCCCTAAGTTGCGCTTTTACAGTCCAGTTAGCGCTGGACGGAGAAAACGCCAGATGCTTCTCAGCCGAGTTTTATACAAGCGTATTGCATAAAACACACAGCGAAAAGAAAAGGGGAAAATGAATGAATGAAGAAAAACCGGATTGTTTTATATAAGGTTTTTCGTACGCACATAAATACACTGTTTGAAACATGAAACAACTTGTAAAATAGTAATAGTGCAAGCAAGCATTACTTCTATTATTATTATTATTGCTATTATAACCATTATTGGCCAGAAGCAGAAAAGGCAGCAATTATAATGGAAAGAAGCCGATTGCTATTGCGTTACACGTTGTTCAGTGCATTGATATTGGTATGTTATGCAGTTTTGTTTTCTTCTCTCCTTGCTACGCTTCACTTTTACAGGACAAGAAAGAGCGCACAACAGCAGCAGCAAAGAGCAGCAGGACGCATAAATAAATGCAAAGGTGCAAAAATCTTGTTCCTGTAAATTGGATAAAGAAAAAAGGGGGAAAAAATGTTTGTACGGAAAGAATTACACACAAAACTGCTTGCATTGCAGTCATCGCATGACATAATAAAATGTTATATGACTGTTACCTAATATATCATTTTATCTTTTATCTTTTCCCTGAGTAAACTTTAATAAATATACAGGCATCACACACTCTATGATGGTTTATCATCATTTTGTGCAACGTGTTGGCAAATGAGCAAAAAGACACAGAAAGAGGAAACACCAGCAGACAAGCCGTTTGTGTGCGTATCTTTCCTCTTATTTTTGTGCCGAGTCTCCATTAAAACCGTATAAACTTGCATGGTTTGTTCTTGATAAAATAGTTGCAATGTGTTACAGTCAGGAGGACGCATATTTATCTATTTTCTGTCACTTGGCTGTTGTACTTTTTGTGTCCTGCAAAATGCCAAAGAGCCTTTAGTGAAACTATTTATCTAAATGACGGGACATGAACATGAGTTATTCTATGCGAAGAGAGAGAAAAACTGATATGGACTTGGGATACATGTTCTGTTCAGGAGCAGTGCATATCATTCTGTCACCAAAAGACAATGACACCAGTAGTACAAAATTAGCAAACTTCGGAAAGTATTATCATTGCAGGGATATTACCATCATCATCATAAGTATTTCTGGTTGAATAAAAACTCAGATGCTTAGGTAGATAAAGTTTACGTACACAAATGAAACTTGAAAGATATTTTTGCTTTATCTGCATAAGCTTATATCAATTTACCCTTTAGAATATTGCAATCCCAGCTCAATTACAATACTATTAATTTACGCACATTTACATTTCATTAGTCATTACTCATTACATGCCAACATGCCAACAAAGTAGATATATTCCACCAGTCACTCGTTTTTTTCGTACCGTGAGTGAGGACAAGTAGACAGGAACAGGGCAGCAGTCTTGCAAGATTCAAGATTATGGCTGATACGAAAATGTACATCTATCTCTGTTAGTTTTCTTGTTATAGCTGATGGTAGAGTGTATAGGTACATGTCTGTCTGTATTCTACATTTCTTTGCTGGCATATTGTGCTTGTTACGGTGGTACATTTATTAGCTGAGAAGAGGTGAGGTGCGCAACAAATTTTTTGAGGAAAATAAGAAACATTTATTACATGCAAATCATTGTGAAACTGGTAAATCGTTCCTATTAAGGCCTTGCTTTTACTGCATGTACAACAATTTATTTTATAGGATGATAATGAATGACGATGATTGCTTGCATGGTTTAACATCAAAATCAATCTGATATAAAATTACATATCGTTATCGTCACAATTTGCAATAAAATGTTGAATACTCCGCTCAGGCAGGCATGTATGTCTTTCATACTTCGTCAAAAGGTTATGATGAGTGTTTGCCTGTATGAGAGAGGTAGTGAGAAGAAAGGAGAGAGAAGAGAGGAGAGAAAAAGAACATCACATCATCATAGACAAGTCAAGTCATCCATCTGTCTAAATGAATTATCCGAGAGAAGTCATGAATATGTAAATCACATCATCATCATCGCTCATTCACTCTATCATATTCACAATATCACAATAAACAATCAAGTGATATGATATGTGCTCTTCTGCTTTTGACGAAGACGACGACGATGATGATGACGGTAATAATGATATGAATGGAGGAAGCCTGTTATTCCTATCCACACACACCACCATACCAGTCAACAGACACGGTATTCTTCCCCTTTTGGCATAAATTGTTGTTGTGTGCGGTCGGTAGTAGTAGTCCTCACAGTTGTAATCCAAGTCAAGCCAACTGTGTTGTAGTTGGTAGTTCTTCCAAGAGTGAGGCGTGATGATATGTCAGTGCCATTGCCATTGTCAGTGTCAATCTTCATTCTTCACGGCAAATGGTAAAAATACAAAAAATATTAAAACTCCTAAAGGTCTAGTGTAAAAAGCCAGGGTATCATCATCATCGTCGTCATTTTAACTTTTTTTTTACTTTATTTGGTTGTAATAATGCAATGCAGTGAAAGAGGAAAAAATGCTACATTCATTACAAGCATGTATTATGACTGGTGGGGATGATAGACGATGAAAATAATAATAACAATAATAAAAAAAGGACCAATCCCACTCAAACATTTTTTCTCTCCTTTACCCATTCATTCATCTATTTATTTATACAATCTTTTAAACTTATTTGGCATATGCGTCCGATTATGTGCTGGTTCTTTTACGCTATTACTTCACTTATTGCTCCCAAAAGGCATTTTTATTAGAAGGATCGAGCTAGATGGATTCGGCCACAAAAATATTATAAAATCCAATTTGATATTTACAAAAATTCAATCACAACAACAACGGCTCTCGCGCAGCAGATGAGCCGTGTGTATATTTTTCACGAGGATGATGATGGGGGATGATGATGACTTTGTAAGGACGAGGGAGAGAGAGAGAGAAAATGGTTTTTGCATATAGAAGAAGCGTTAACGAATCGCTCATTTATTTGGGTAACAATGGCCGTATATAATGCGCACAGGATAAAATGCATGCGCCAGACTGGAAGAGAGAGAGAGAGAGAGCGTACAGTGTAGAGATGTAATAATTTCATCGTGAGGGAGCGGAGAAGGCAACAAGGGAAGCGCAAACAAGGCAAGTGAGAGATGAGCAAAACGGATGTCAAAAGTACTGGGGAGTTTATAAAAAAGTGTGGAATCCCGTGACGATGGTGGCGTTCAATGGGCATGTAGTAGTAAACGGTTGATGGCTGGTGCATGCCATATCTCCATTACACAAAACAGGATAGACATAGTGGGTATATATAATGCATTGTTACAATAAACGACCCGGCAAATATGGGTATTTTGATGATGCGTTATTATGTTATTTTTCAAACACTTTTTGATGTTGGTTGTACAACAAAATAATATGGTAATAATAATAATAATGAAACTTTATTAAGTGTATGCTTTGTGGTAGTAGAGACGTGCGAGTTTATATATTATGGACGAAGCCACACTAGTTTTATGCATAGCGTGTTTACCACAATAACAAGCACAATAAAAATGATAATAGGAAGTGAATGAGTAATGTTCTCAAAGAAGTATTTATGACTTTAGGGAGGGAGGATTTCCAGTCAAGTCCTTGATCTACTCAATTCGCTTGTAACTTTCTATTCTGCTTTTTTCAATGGGAATTTGGACATATTTTATACATAAATATTTCACATCTTTCCTTTTAGTCCAGTTGTACTACGAATGTCATTTTGGGTACATGTGTGCAATAATTGCAACATGTTGCCAACTTTTGATTAGTGCTCTTTTACCAGATGTATTAACCGAAAGACAAGAGTAATTTATCATAACATTTCACTTCCCCTCTAGTAGAATTTGGTGTCCTTGTTAGTATTATAAAATGCGCACCAGAGGAAACTCTTTTCCCACTTAATAACGTCCAAGAATATGGATAAAATTAAGACATTAAAATAAATGATGGAGGAGTTTATCGAACAGGGTGTCTATATGTAATCTTTACTCTTTACCTTGTTCACTAACATGTCACACATAACTTTCCTATAAGTCGAGTAAGGTAAGGTAGTAGAGGTGTCATCCTTGGGTGTAAATGACGGAGTTTTAGTGGTTTGTAATGCTAATTTTAAACATCACTTGCCTTTTGATTACTTTGAGTAGCTCACTCGTAAGCTTATCCCTTATACCTTTCGATTAGCATTCTGAACCCTCTCTCTGACATGACGGGTAAAAATGTACAATGCGTTGTTTATTGGCTACTGTGCAAGCACTGCTTGATCACAACCTTAACAAGAGATTAATGAATTGTGTCCATTTTTAGATCTCTACGTCAAAACCATGTTCCAGTGTACATCCTTTTATGGACATAATCCCAAGTGGGGAGAAGTGGTCGTATGGTATAAAATACACGACATGATAATCCATTATCACGGCGGAAAATTTTTGTTGATGTGAATAAATAATTATGAGGTGTTCAAGATATAGTTTCGATGATACCTTTCATTTTTTATACCACTTCACCTCGGCATTTCCCCTCAGATCCACTCTCCAAAATTTATCGTGTTTAATCTAGTAATTGGCCACGTCATCATCCGTCCCACGTCAAAACAGCCAACGTAATTGTCACTGAGTCAAATTATGCAATCAAAACTAACAAAAAATACAATACGTTAATGATGTGTAAAAGCAGTTTGAGTACTAATATAGTTTGAGCTGTTTTTATTTTGATTATTTATTATGAAAGCTGGGCTCTTGTAACAATTTTGGAAAACTGGGCGTGTAAACGCGTTTCATAGAAGAAAGAATGCCTTTCAGGAGTTTTCATATTATATATTATATGCATGAATGCCTGTCCTTTTCTCTCTGCTCCAAATTTTTTTGTTGGTGGAAGATATCCTAAATGATGAAGATGATGCATGAAGAGGAGCAGCATGATAATAATTATTAGTTAAACATTTATTTAAGGTGTAATTTATTTTCGTCATAATTTAAACAATTGTTAAGAGGTTTGCTTGACTTAAGGTGCCTTAATTTATAAATAATGTGAAATGGGTAGGAAACCGGTTTCCTTTCTTTTCGTAATCGATCAACAAGGAATATGGCAGCAGAAAATAATATACAAATGAGCTTTAAGGCTCACTGTTGACTGCTAACGTCACTGCACGTGGAATGAAGAGAACGCAAGGAAAAGAGAATCATCATCAATTATCCTACCTAAACCGTACTCACTTTTTAAAACTCTACATCAAAGTCTGTGTATTGTACGATGGCGTATTTAAACGTGGTCAAAATATCAAGGGCAGAAACGGTCTTTGTAAGCATTGTTTTATACCGCGAAGGAATAATTAATTTATTGCATATTTTAAAACGAAATTATTTTCTTCTCTGCTTATTCTTTTAGTATTGTAACACAATTGTTGTTCATGTAGGTAATTGTCCCTGTCAAACCATTTTTAGGATATGCTGAAAATATGGAAATTCATGTTTACAGACTAAATATTTTCCACCGTACATTAATTGTAATGAATGATCATAGTCAAATTGTTAATCTAACTATATTAGTTTGATGTCTAAAAATGCACTTTCCAGGTTTTGATTGTCTTGTAGTACGATGAAAGCATCATTAAAAGTCAATTTTGTAGTTAATATTTTAAACTACATTATTATATGTAATTGAGTTTGAGCAATAATATTTTTAATGCTTTTAGCGGACAATTCTTTGAGACAGATTCTATCGTTAACTTGTGCCACGTTTTCTTCTAGCGTAGCAAAATATAAGGAAAACGTAAGGTCAACAATAATAAGACTGCTAAGTTGCTTAAAGAGATTACATCTTCGTCCCTCGTTTCAAGACTCATTTCTGTGTTTTGCATGACATATTGACAGCAAGATTGAAAGCTGGCAACAATTACAATGAAAATATTTTTAACTCTTGCCATTTCAAGTGACTCCATTCTCCATTCCTAATTCACGGTGACATTAGTACCATTCTACCTTCCTTGTCTGCTTTAAAGAACACCATTATAGTTTTTCTCTCTCTCCCTCTCCCAGTACTACAGCTATCATCCATTACAAATCAATTTTTGACAGACACAAGGGTGTTGTATGCCATGCACTGACACAGAAAGAGAAGCATGAATAGATGAATCTATTCTCTTCCACCCATCAAATAAGGTCAGTATTGACGCGCATCTGATTTAAATAAATTAAGACAAAAATCAGCTTCGGCAATAAAGAGATCAGTATTTTAGCATAATGCACGCACATTAAAGACCATTTCTGTCTAATGGTACGCGATACATCAACATAATAGTAATACTAAATGCCAAATTAAATGTATGTATAATATCCCTAGTTGATGCATGCAGCATGTTTGTTGCCATATTCCATATCAGCCCACAACAGCCTCTCTGTCACAAGTAAGCTATCATCAACCTCGTCACAAGAGTTCTTGTTGGAGAACAAAAAAAAACTAGTAATGATCTAATCCATTACAACCTCATGGCATCGTGCACCAAATCAAAACTCATTATCAAATTATTTTAATATTGTTACAGTCAAATTTTACCTGGATGAAACCACAATGAATCATCGTCATCGTCGTCACTCGCTTCTTTCGTGTGATTCCTTCTCTGCTGTCTGGCAGGTCGGACCGTAGCACGAATCCTTGACAAGAAAACGTGCTTTATAATGAGCTTGCACACATGGGAAACTTTTGTACTTTTTGAATGCGCTGCAGTACCGACTATGAAGACGACAAATATTTGGAAGCATTATTAGCAGCAGCGCTTATGTAGGATCAGCTTTATCAGCGTTAGCTAAAAAAAATTTTCTCGGCATTTTAAAATCGTGCCCTAATGTAGGTATTCTACGGCAGAGAGACAAATCCATGTGAACATTTAATATCCAAATATTATTATGTTGTATTTACTTATTACAATGATGCTGATGATAATGATCATCATCATCAGTTGTTATTATTACTACTAGTGTACTCACTTGAAATTATAATTATTGCTATCAATCTACTGGATTTTGACAAGTTGACTGACATTGGCATATGGTTTTTATCCGGAGGCATAAAATACATACCAGCAGCAGCAGCAGTTAATATATACACACAGCAAAAGTAGAAACTGGCAACACAACACACCAGAAGAGCGTGTACACTTGTTCTCTATTTTTTTATTATACTTCTATTTGATCATACCTAAAAACCATATTACATAAACGTAAAAAAGTGCACCTATGTTGTGTGTACTTGTGCATATTTAGACTCAGCATCACAAAAAAATAATATGGTAAAGAAGATACGGGTATCTGTTAAATAAAATATGACTTCTCGAAAAGAATCTCCTCATCGTCTGCTTTTTCACGACGAGAAAAAACTAAAGTGTAATCATCATTTATTTCTATTTATAAAATGTAACTATCATTAAGTCTACGCTCGTCAAAACTTTATGTTGGTACGTCCTTTAAAAACATGAACTCCTTGTACTGTTGTACTTTGTGTCCTTTCATTAGACTCATCCCTACATTTATTATGTGCCTATTATGCATGTAAAGTATAAATACTAGGGACACAAAATAGTCATCATAAAAAAGTAATCAGTCAGTCATGTCAAAAGAAAACGAGTCGACATTCACCAGAAACAACAACAACAACAATGGTTCAAATGGTTGTAACAAGCAAGCATGATGTTTTCTCTGGCATTCTTAAAGGAAAAAAGTTTTCACAGATAGAATCAAATAACCTTCTTCTTTCGAGTCAAGTTTTAGTAATAAATCCATTTCTCTATTGGTACTGTTGTCTTTTTTTTCTGTCACTCTGTCCATGCTGCTCGTGGCTCATTTTTATGATTACTTACACACATACACCTAATATTATATTATTAGTATGCACACACACGACTAGAGATGTCGACTATTTTAATGACGTGTAGAGATGTTCAGTATTAACAGTTTTCCATTTCCCTCCCCCACAAACGCATTATGTCTCTGGAATGCCGATGGTTATAAGAAATAATAATGAGGAAAAAATGAAGAACGAAAAGCAACATAATTTATGTCGAAAGGAGTAAATGTTGCAAAAACCACTCATAAAATGATGATAGCTTTTGCGAGTCTCATCAACAGCATCATCATAAACATGCGTGAATTGAATTGCCCCCATAATGTTGTAATTAGTGAGTGATATGCGCATCAAATTAAAAGTTGATACGAGGAAAGATTTCCATCAGCAGCAATAACAGCAACCGCAACTTTTAAAATTGCTCGTACTACTCCACCTCAATAAAAATTATTACCTAGCGCATTGTATATTAGGTAATACACTGTTGGTATCTGCGTTTTATTACATTTTATATCCCATTATCATTTTTAACATATTTACGTGGCAGTTTTGTCCTCTGGCGATTTTTATTACTACGCGGTACACGAATGTGTTGTGCATTTAAAATTAGATTGAAACTCAAAAAATCTAAGCGGAAAAAGCGTAGCAATAATCGTAAGAATAATGGCAAATGTGAAGCTTCCTCTCTTGTTCCTGTTCTCGAAGAGAGTCCCCGTTCAACTGTTCACCCGCCACCACCACCACCTACTATAAGCATCATTCATCAGACGCAGCAGACATTCGGCCGGTCTGTCGGTTTTGTTTTCCCGAATGAGATATGACCAGGATGATAGAAGCTGTTTTTCCCTCTTTGTGCATGGCTGCTCTCCTTTTTAATGTGATCATCATCATCATACAATCCTGATTATTATTCCACTTTCCACCTTTCCCTGTCTATGCAAAAAATAATGGGTAGTATAAATGCATTAGAAGATAAACATTTTTTCTTGTTCTTAATATTCATACTCATTAAAATGCCCTTTCTCGACGGTAATTTGTTTTAACACCAACTTAAATTCAGGCCATGCCACATCAAGCAATTAATGAGGCTCATCTGCAATTTTCTTCCGAAAAACGCTGATTATTATTACATTGTGAGTTGAGGTACTTGTACGATGTGTACGTACACTTTTTTTTGCACACGAGAGGGAATAAGGTTAATAGCTTACACAGCAATAAAAATAATAAAACTTCTTCTTGACTGCTGCCTGCGATGGGGAGAAGACACGAAGACGTGCTCGACTTAATTATTATAAATCTTCAACTCTATAATTTTTGTTTGTGCTCACCTGCGATTTATTACAGGTACTACTACTAATCATAATGTGTGTACTAATAGAACGTGATGTTTCTAAATTAAAGTCGTAATGATAATAATATTCTATAATATTCTATTGTGTATCATCCACTTATATTCATCATCTTCATCATCGAGTGCACCACATTTTATTAAAAAATATTTTACGAGCTTGTTATTGCCTTTCTTTTGAACCTGACAGCTTTTAAGTTTGAACCCTTTTTGACTTTTCACCTCACTCCGCATTGGCAGGAACTGCAGCCAGCTTCAACAGCAGCAGCAGCAGCAGACAGAAACACAGAAAACAAGACAACAAAACGATTCCACACATACAGGAATGAGGCAGGCAGAGAGGGAGAAGGGGGAAGAGACAAGGAGATTAATGTAATTCTCCCAATTATGTTACTGGCTTTGAAATTGCTTTTGAGAAATTGTTACATAGAGCCACTTATATGATTACAGGAGGATCATCATGAAGAAAAACCTTCGTCATCTTAAGCCGACTAACATATGGGCATCCTTGATATTATTACACAATGAACTAGCCCCTCTATGTGATCTTTGCTGCTCCAAATGACTATTGTTGTTGCCAATATTACTGTTATTAGTGCACAGCAGGTATTCTCATAATGATTATGCACTCAATTTATGTAAGCACCCTGATTTTATTCCCTTAAAAAGTTTCGAGACCAGCTTTCTGTGAGTGAGCCGAAATGAAATAGCAAATAGCATTACACTTTTATGTGCACATTTTTACCCCATTACATAACATTGTCCATCTTGCTGCTTTGTAAAATACTTTTGTGGTGATGATTATGCTGGTGAGTTAGGATGAGTAATGGGATGTGTGTGTGCAGGTTAATTAATATCAGCGGTAGCAGTGCCACACTAAATTATAAATGAAACGAGTATATTAGGCGTGATGGTAGGTAAGTTGGCATACCAGAATGTTAAGATTTTTGAGAAAAACGAACTCCATCAAACTCATCAAATGATTTGCATGTGGGAAAGGAGGAAGTGCCACTTTTAACGGACTTATACGTGAGTATTTTACAGAAAGCTGCTTTGAACAAAAAGTATAAAGGAGCATTGTGTAAAGGATTGCTTTTTGATGCATGCGGCGTCCACTTTGATAGCTGCCCCGGTAATATTTCCGGTTAAACTGTTGTAAAACTGTGTACTAAAAACGGATCTGAGAAGTGACTGATGCTGAGAAAAGCAAGGTGGTAACTGTGGAGGAGTTAATTGAAAAAGAATAATGACGTTGTAGAGTTTAAACGAAACGTGTGCATGTTATCAAATAATGTGCGCATACGTAATATATTTAATTAAATACAGAATGAAAAAATATATATATGTAGTTTTAATCAATCACGACAGCACATTCAGTCAGTGTGCGGGGTTGATTATCAATTACGTATACGTACTGTGTACAACATTTCAAAGGCAATTAAAAATTATTTTGTTACTAATTGAAATTTTATGTAGATTCTGTCTTATATGTACAAATTTTCATTACTCATCACTCATCATCAAAGATTAAAATCCATTGCATTGCAGGTACGAGATACAAGGGTCAATATTTTGTTTCATGTCGTTTAAATAAAGACAGTCAAAACATTGCGAATTAAATAAATTTTCAAAATAAATTTAATTATAAATCGAAAAGCAATTCGTCAATTAAAAACGCATTTGACAAATAGTAACTCGACTTGTAAAATTAACTCGACAGTTCAACATCATGACATTTTGAGTTTGTTGTGTTAGTGGGTTCTCCTTTCACACAGTCCAACAAGCCAACAATTTCATTTATCTCGAGTATAAACTATTCATGAGATGTTTGATGTTGTGAAGTAATTCGAATTTGAAATTGGAGACAGCCTTGTTGTAATATTAGTTTTTATAGTATTCTTTCCTATGCTTTATTCAAAGCCGGCGACCGTTGGAATAAAAAGAGTATTATTCTCAATATAAAAAATGTTCACACTCCATTCACCATCCGTCTTAAATTGCCGCAGCTATCTAGATTTGCCAATTCACTTTTTGTATATGTCCGATGACTGGAAAAGAGTTGTCTTGTCTCCAGCTTTTACACGGCGTTGCAAACGTGACATTTCTAGACATATATACCTTTCTATGCTCCTTATCGTTACAGCAAGAAGTTACACCACATATCTATATGCAAGACTTCTATTTTTATATAACCAGTCAGTACGTATACGAATGGTACGGTGTCCATAGTTCAATCTGACGGTGGGTCTTGTTTATAGTTATCTTATCCAGCTCCAGATTGCGAAAGGACAAAGTTGAAAGTACAACTTGTGGAATATATTGCTTTAACCTTTCTCCGCCGAAAACATTTATCACTTGTCTGTAATTTACTTCTTATCTTGTTTCAACATTGGCTTTGTCACTTTCCGTTCCTTGTCTCATTATTAACTTCTTTTAATAATTTTCTCTCTCGCTCTCTTATAATTTATTTTTTTACAGTGCTACTATCGT
Organism: Callyntrura guangdongensis; assembly: GCA_027744295.1. Taxonomy (NCBI): domain Eukaryota; kingdom Metazoa; phylum Arthropoda; class Collembola; order Entomobryomorpha; family Paronellidae; genus Callyntrura; species Callyntrura guangdongensis. The sequence continues at coordinate 14,837 of JAHZNB010005055.1, forward strand.
CTTCCGTCTCACCACAAGAATATATTTACGTAACATAGCGTACGTGCACTTTTTTCAATGATTTACCGATTCTTCACCACCAGCGGTAGTACGTTTTTTTTGAAGTGATCACATTTTTCAACGATAACGACGATTCACAGTCAGAATGGCTTTGACTCTAACTGTGATTATTCTTTTTAATGATGATTGCTGATTACCATATATACCACAGTGAGAAAAACAACGTGTGGTTAATTGTCAAATTGAAAGTCGTATTTGCCTTAAACACCCTCATCGTTATTCCTCTCGCACGTTCATCTGCATAAGTCCTACAACTACTTACTTACTACCGCACGATGACGCCTTAAATAGAAAATGAGAAGGAATGAAGTGGACACATTGTTATTATCTACTTTGTCCATAAAAATAAACCACACATTTTTTGACGTTTTCTCATGCATGCTAACACAATTTCTTGGAAAAATGAACGTGCTTATTACGAGAATATCCACACACACACAAACATAATTACCGTCTCCCGTCCGTTGCCACAAAGATGTACAATATCGCTTAATGACCCTGCTGATATCCATTCAGATTCCAATTATTAACGTCTATTAACTTACTAAATGGGGGCTGTATTTCCTTCCCTAAAAAGGCAATAAATGACCAAATACAGCCAAGTAAAAAAATGTAAGGAGCAGGTTGGTAAGATGGAAAATGGTGAAGATGGTCATGATCATAATAATAATAATACATCACATTACTACACGTTAACATTTTTCAAGATTCTTGCTCCTTTTCCCTTCTTTTCTCCCCTTTTGAGGAGCTTTCACAGAAACATTCCATATTATTCTTTTTTCTGCGTCTTTTATGTATTACATTATATTATATTCCATACCTGTACGTAACAAGTGGATGATGATTACCCCATTGTATTGTAGTGTGTGTATAGTTTGATTATGGGTGAGATGGAGCAAAGGGGTTTGTACAATTTTAAAAAGATATTTAGCTCACTTGTTGAAGTTTTTTGTTGTGTTCCTTGTGACATTATTACCAGCATAAATAATCATAGTTAGCTATTATGTTGACTCAATGGCTCTGTTTTCAACAGCAGCAGCAGCACCTCTCTCTTCTTTGAAATTTCTGACGAGAAGAAGCAACAAGAGCAGGTGAGTAAGTATGTAACGCATACGCATACCTTCAACTGGACCCGACCCAGCTCACAGCCCAGAAAACCTGGCTGCATTCCTCATTGTTGAGCTGTGGCAAGGCGGAGAAGGACGGAATATGATGATATAACTTTTTCTTGGAATGCCTCCAGGTCTGCCTTGTTTTGTGTTGTTGCAGGTTTGAACGATCATCATCATCGTGTAGATGACCATCATCATGATCACCGGGTACGTATGGTATTTAAGAGGTATCTCCCTTCTAGTACTGAAAAATTCACATTCTTTGGGCCATGATATTTGGAGGTATGTATGTCCTATCTGTGTACCCACACGATGTATAATGTTGGCGTGTTGCCTATAAAAGAATCTTGTTGTTACGGTTGTTTACTAGTATACAGCCTAATATCTATCTAAAAAGCGTGAGGACAGATGTGGAGTCATGTTCAATGAAAATCTAGTTTAACATGTCAAAATGGAATGTGAATACAATTTAAAATGGATTATATGTAAGCATTAATGCTGTAATTTTCAAAACAAAAGGCAGTGATAAATAGTGAAGTTTTTTCAGGTGATGATGATGTCGATGATGAACACAACGTGCTGGGCCATTCCAGAGTTTTTTGAACGAGAGAAAAAAAAACTTTATTGCTGTTTGATTTCATTTCATGCAGGTAAGCTAGGTATTATAGCGACAGTTGTTGGAAAAGGTATTTCTGTCATTGTGCTCGCATATAATATGTATCTGTCTGCTTCTCGTTGATTGTCACATGTGTGCAGTGTGCAAGTCTGAAAATATATATCAGGTCGCTCTACATTGGTTCATTATTGGGTCTACTAAGCAGGTACAAAAGGATTGAGATGGAGAGAATGGAACGTTATCTAGTGAAAACATCGGGTTCAGAGATGAGCTGATGATGACCTTTCTGTTTGTTGGTATCCCATGCTGAGAAATGGAAGTAGGTGTATACCACCAACCCAGAAAACCGTCCGTTTTCATTTCAGCAGCTCCGTTTCCATCTTCATTTACAACTCATTACGAGATACATTACTGTGTGTGTTTGTTTATTTGAGGGATGCAAGGAAAGGTAAAGTAGATAAGGGATATCTGTGTGGATTTATGTCATTCCTTCCTAGTTTTCGTTGATTGAAAATGGATTACCAGCAAACACGTAGGTATGGCATATTGTTTTTTTTTTGTTTTTTGTCTTGCACAATAGTGTAGTGTCAGGCACAATAATGCAAGCTATAACAGAAGCTTGTTTTGAGTGTTTAAAAGTTGAAAGTAGTTTATTGACCAGACCAACCCTTCTTTAATTTGATTCTTTAGCTGGATTTTTATGTACTACTTATTTTGATATATTTACAAATACATAAATAAATGGTAGGTCAGTTGCAGTATGGTGCGGTAGAAGCTTGTCAGCTCCACAAAATGAATGCCTGAAATTATAGCTACATAGTTTAGGATATGAACTTTACGTTTCATGCCATTTTGTCTACATTGATCAG
>JAHZNB010005056.1:0-13105 GCA_027744295.1 Callyntrura guangdongensis
TATTCCTTGATGTGCTTTTACTGCCAAAGTGTTGGCATTCTTTATGCCCCTCATCGCATACCTTCATTTATGTGAAATGAATACCTATATTTATTTTACATGTCGTTATTATGTCATATTTTGCAACATTAATATTATGTAGTAAAATGATTAACTAAACCCTTCCGACAGTCACTCGTGACGCGTGAGTAAAGATATAAACTACGAATTAGCATTTAGTATTTTTAAACGAAAGTATATGGCGTACAAGTATTTATCAATGAGAGGATTTATACAGTTCCATCAACAGGGAAGTATTTAAGACTTTTAATTAAACACAATGTGTATGTTTTTTCGGTAGTTTGAATTTTCTAGCCTGAGCATATCGCCCCATAAGTACCAGAGGCACACTTATACAGCAGGCCTGGTGCTGGTACTGCTAGTGGTACTGGAAAATACTTGGGGAGAATACTGATACCGCTAATGGTACTGGCAAATATCTGGGGGAATACTGGTACTGGCACTGATAGAATTTCTAAATGCCTACCGATGTTGTTACTGATACTGTCAAAATGCATGGATACCCAAGTGTGATTCAAAAGTAGTTTCAAGCGCAATAATTGTTGTCGCAAAGTATTAGTAGTAAATCCTAAAAATTTTATATTACCGAAAAGACAAAGAACAAATTGCAAAACGAAAAATATTCGTTTCAGGTAGCGTACTTAGATTAGCAGTCCTTCTATTCCAAAATAAATTAAATGAAAATAATGTGCTCATTGAAAAAGAAAAATAGACTAAATTTAAAATTTAAAATTTAACTAAATTTTCAATACTTTAAAGTCGAACATGTTGTAAACTACTTCTTTAAGAAAATATTTTTTAAAACATAGTTTACAATTTCACAAAAAACTAAAGTAACTCAATGCCTAAAGAAGCGTGTGCATAATTAACTTTTAAATGCTTCCCTGTTCCTTGTAGTAAGTTTGTAGAAAAGAGAAACGTAACTTTAGCGTTTTTAAAATTGCTGCTAAATCCATAAGAAAATAATATTCTGTTATGCATAACTTTTTAATTCAATCAAGCCTTCAGGTACATCAAAGCTTCAGTTTGTTAAACCATAAAACAATTCTTGTTTCATCGTGCAAGAAAATAAACGAAGAAAGAAAAAATATTTTTGTCAACTAGTAAAAATTAAACATTGTTTGAAATTTCAGGGAAAATTACAAAAACAAAAAATTCTTGTAGAACTGGAATTTTTATAAATCGCAGAAAAAATCAACGCAGTGCAAAATTTTAGTGTGCCAAGCAAAAATTTATTTCAGATAAAATGAATTTTTGTCTAGTATCTTTCAGAAACAAGGGCAGAAATACATTTGCAAACTCATTAGAAATTAAACCAACTAAATGAACTCACATAGCACCGACTCTTTCGTTACAAATAAAAGCGTTTAATAAGATTTTCCAGGTAGTTCTAACATTCGTGAGTTTGCAGTTGCGACTAGGTGCAAGCGCAGCACTATGAAGTACATTAAAACCTGTAAATTGTGAACATCTTAAAAAAGCAAATCTTTGGTTTTCAAACAACAAAGTAATTAAGGTTCTGGAAATATTAATTGATAAATTGTTCAAAATTACCTACCCCAAATTTACAATTTTCAAAAGTACAAAGTACCACGAAGTTTGAAAAATATCCGGCATCATGCTGTAAAAACTTAAGATTCTTACATTTGCTCATTAAAATATGTTTATTCATAAGGAAGAAATTTTTGTGTTTCGCTGGATGTCGTTTTGGTTTGGGTATTTTCGATGGCCACTCCCAATGAAATTTAATCCACAGTTTACAGAGCTGCAAAAACTTGAACAAGATTGGAAACTACTCCCCTGGGCCACCACAATTTCTAAATTTTGCCTACGGTCAATGTACTTTGATGTTTCTAGCATACAATACTTAGCTAAACAACGACAATGTTAAAAGAAATCATTGTTTGGTTTATATTCTGTACTGGTTTTACACGACATTTTCGATGCTTCTTCTGACTAGTCTTGTTGGCAATGTGTTTTATTTGGCCTTTAATTCGGGTTTCATTCTTGCCGAAAGAATCCTACCATATCGTAAGTAAACCTACCTTTATACAAACAATACCTAGTTTCCCAATCCACAAACTAAAATATTTTTTAAACTTTAGAAACATCAATCGTCAACAAAACAAAACTGAAGGGTACCCGTACTACTCAAGGAAAGTTTTGGCATTTTACACCTGCTTTCCTTGCTGTACTCTGTCCATTCTTTGGTGGATTCAGCGCTGCGATATCAGATTTGGACCCCATGCATATGATTGTAGATACGTTAAGAGTACATTACAAGGTAAAAACATCTCTTACCTTTACTATAATCTCTAAAACGTTTCGGTTTTTCTGGCATTTTGTCGTTCATTTTGACACATCACGTACTCAGGCATTTTTGTACACCATTCTTATCATGGGAGTACATCGTGTTATGGACATAACTCACCTTTTCCTAACTATGGAGCATGGGCTATGGACGATTTCATTTTATTTACATGCAGACCACTGTTCTTACTGCATTTTCCCAATTAGTTGCAAACAGAGTATTGTACGTAATATTTTTTTCCTTATTTTGGATCACTGTTGCTCTTACCTGGTTTGTCATAAAAGCTTCAGACAGGGTACCTCTATCGGTTTATGCATTTGTAGTAGTCATATTAGTATGTGTGGTAGCTGGCATTGCAGTTATGCTACCAATAGTGTGCATGGCTTGTAACTTGCTTGTTGTGGTGGTACAGAAGAAGCAAAAAGAAACTAGACTAAAGTACATTGCGAATAAAACCGAAAAGAATAAAATTGCCTCTTTGCAGGCACGGTCATTACAGCCTATATATATTAAGTATGGCGAGTTTTACAGGGTAACAATAGATTTTGCAACGGAATATTTTTACCAGCTAACAGAACGTTGCTTTGACGTCATTTTCTTGTTTTAATGTTGACAAAATATTATATTGGCATATCTGTTATGGTGATGTAAAATCTAGCAAAAAAGTTTTTCTAACGTTTTAAATATATCTAATACAAGTACCATTTCACACTATACCACAATGTAGTCTATTGTATATGTACATCGTATAAGTTATGAGCGTGTCATTATTTTTCGAAAAATGCCTACCTAAACTTAGAAACGTTTTAACAATAGAATAACTTAAACTAAGGTTAAATGTAAATAATTAATTGATACATTTTGCAATAAAACAAAAACTACAAAATACTTCAACATAAAATATCTCGGTTAGCATGTAAAATATGGCATAATCATTATTTATCAAAACACCTAGTATACCTATCTTAATACCTCCGAAGTTTAGGTAGTCAAGTAACTAATTTAAAGCCGTCGTCATCTGGTACATATACATACAGCTTTTTAAATGGGAAATGTTTATAAATAAATTTTAAAGCCTGTCAATAGCCTGCATGTGCTATAATTTTAAGATTAAGGTATAGTTTAGCACACTATCCAATACTTATGATAATGGATCATCGAGTGAAACCAAGCAGTTGCAAAAAATCTAGCCTGAGAGGCATTGCATGAAAAAGTTCTCTTGATTTTAATTGCCGGTATTAAATACGAAACGGTATTTTTTATTTAAAATAAAATAGTGTTAAACAAGCATCAATGTGCAGTTCGTACTAGTGTCTAAGTGGATACGTGAACACAATGATCATCACCGTGCCTGCTAGCTGACTAGCTGAGATTGTCTGTTGATAAAATTTACTGCCATTTATTTATATGTTATGAGTTTTTACATGACTTTGCTTAGCAAAATTTGGCGTTGTCCGAACACTATACACATAAGTTATGGTTATAATGTAAAGTAATAATGATTGACGTATCTAACTAATCATATTTTATGTGTGGTAATTGGTTGTACGTTCATTTCACAATCTATTCTCTGTAATCCTTAACATTAATGAACAAACAAAATTTAATTCTTGGCTCTTTGTTTTCTAAACAGAAACTATAAAAACGACGAAGCGACGGGGACTCTATTAATCGCGTACAATTAAGTACTGTGTTGAAAAGTATAAACCTACAACTTATACAGACCAAAATTCTTTTTAATTACTTCAATGTAGGTATTACTGCCATAAATACGTTTAATAATTCGTGGGCCCACCGACTTCAAAGAGAACTCAAATTTTGGAAAATGGGAATAAGCTAGTCAAAAATACTATGCAACGTCATTGTAAGCCCACTGCAAGCAATAACTACACATGTGCTCCTTCTGTAAATAAGTACTTCCACATCTGAAATACCTAACGGTTTTGTTCAGAAATTTAAGCCTTTTGACTAAAGTAAGGTTACTTCATTCAGAGAGGTGAATTATTACGCATTCATAAACTATCAGAAAACCATACACTACTCTTCCTAAGGCACCGGCTTTTTTTAAATATTTTTTTAAACTATTGAAACAATATTTAAAAACCAGCGAGCTCATGTGGATGTTCTTGTTCAAAGTTCATACTTTTGTTCAGAAAATACGCCATTTGCGTGTCCAGTACTTCCCTTCCCGGACTTATTTTACGTAAACAAAACCACATCAAGATAGCTCTGCTCACTTTTTATGGACTTGACTGTGTTCCTGATTTGGACAGCGTCCTGGATTGGGTTGAGATGAGTCGACACAAACTCTACATCAATTACAAGTCCGCAAACCATACAACAACACGTTTTGTTCATGGTCGTTTAAATTATATATTTGGATTTTTTTCTGGTATTATTGCGACCACGTGGACACTTCAACATCGAGGATGTTGTGGCGTAAGGTTGATGACTGAAGCAAAATCCTTTTACTTAAAACGTAATTCAAAAACGAAGCCAATTTATCTAATCTTGTTCGAAAAAAATGATTTTCTCTGTCATTCTGCCTTCAAAATATTTACATCTCTCAAGACACAATATGAATACGATTTGTTGTGCATATCTTGAAACAGTGACATTTTTGGGAGCTATACATGTACTACAAATACTTATGTACATGTGTGTCGTCGTGTCACAGTTCAGTTGTGATACAAGTTACGTTTGGAAGCTTTTCAGTCAATGGAAAAGTAGAACTTTGGTAGGGAACATATAGCTCCGTCAAGTTCGAAGATGGGCATACAGGGTCCATCCCCTAAGGGTCAACGTTCAAAGGAATTAAACGATCCTTTTCGAGACCGTCTGTGCAGTTTATCACACCATATAAAGATGATAATAAGTTGCAACTTATGGCTTTAAATTAGCAATCCATTTTAAGGTTATATGTTCTATATATATTTCACCGTACAAAACTTGCCCAACAGTTACAAAATTTGTAGCTTATTGTCCGTTTTTTATTTTTCGTCTCCACAAATGACTACCTATTTAAAATTAACAGTGATTAAGTCCATAGTAAATTAGCATGATAGTGTCAGGAAAAAAGACAAGTACAAAACTGGCAGAAAGTCATGCAAAATTAACAAAGTAGCCATATGATATTGGACATAATTGGCAAGGAGTCTCCAGTCGTTGAGGGTCTCATAATCAGGGCATCATTTATCCACTGAGAAAGTCAATATTGCTAATAATGTGAACTACGGAATATGGATGCAATTATTTATGAGATTTGAGGAAATCTCATTATCGAAGGGGCAATAGTGAACTACAATTTGTTTATTAATGCCAAATAGTATTCGTATCGGAAATCCTCATTGTCATTGTTTCGTTTCTCGTTTCATCAAAAAAACTTTGGTGCAACGAAACTCATAAAAAATAACGAGAATTCGCGTTATTTAATCGAACAAAGAATGAAGATGGAGATGTTGCAGAAGACCCCAGCACTGGGCAAGCGAATATGAATTTTAGTTTTTTAGGGAAGGCGGCTATTCAGTAAACTTTTACAAAAAGAGTTACAAGCTTGTATTTCAGTTAAATGCAATTTTAACAACATGTCGCAAGCGCAAGCATTTCAATGAACTGAATATGACTAATATTAAAAATTTACAGGCGTTTGGTAAATAAAAATTTGTAGCGCAGAATTTACCTAGTATTACGTTAAGACTAGTTAAGCTGTGTTTTCGGTTTTACCAATTTTTTAGAATCCTAAAACCAAAGGATATACAAAAGTATAATTATTAATTTAATTTAATAAACGAATAACATGTCCTGTTGTCATACACCTACCCAATAACACATTTTTATAATTGTCGCATGCTGGTCAAAACTGCAGATTGGAACAAGTCATTTTAACTTCATCTGTTTTATATTAACTGTAAAGGAAAGCAGCTGATGGTTGACTTTAATGTTTGTCTAACATGAGTTTGAACTAGTTAAATATAATATTATTTTTGCGTTACATAAACTAAACTATTTCATGATGCATATTGAATGGCAAAAGTCTGCTCTTATATATGTACTTTATTTTGCTCTATAAATCCTTTTGCTAGAGAATCATACTTATGCAAATTTAAATGTAATTTAAAATGCATTGTGCTTTATATATTTAGTGAAAACCTAGATTTTTACTGTTTTATAGATTCAACATCAGTAAACTGATTGTATTGTCAAGAATGCAAGAATGGTAGGTGACTTGAGTATCATTTTCGAATTTGCAGAAGCGATAATGAAATGTTAGCGGTCTTTGTGCTTTAGCTACTTTCATCCAATACCGGGTACATTCCCCTTTGGCGTTTCTTACAATTGATTTCCAATCGTGGATCATTTCACTGCTCAACTCATACGATCCAATAATAGTTGGAAGGGCTTGCTTCAATATAAAATAGTCAACAAAGGTTACAACACATACGAGCAGGTACACATTTGCGGGAATGAACTTCCAACCTACAAGTATCACCCAATTTTGTGTCACATATACGAACAGTCCAGTTGTCATCATCGATCCAGCCATATCAGCAAAAAATTTCATTCCCATTTGGTCGATGCAGTGCAATTGTTGATAAAGTAATATGCTTCGCTGCCGTAAACCTTTATCTTTTATGGCCTTCACACAATCTGTGCACATCGTACAAAGTACCATTGGGAGACCTAGAACGATTATGTCAAGGCGACAGGACTCAGCAGCATACCAGAAGATGGCTACAAACCGGATCAATTGCAAGGTGTAACAGATTACAGGTGGAAACGAGTAATCCTTGAGATGCAAATCAATATAGATGTTTATTGGGTCCCAGCCAAGAACAAACATCATTGGTCCAATTACTAATCCAGAAAAACAAAGAACCACCACCTGGCCGGTTACCAGTAAGCCATTGGCATCGCACTTTTTTCCACGTAATATGTGGCCAAGGGCTGTAAAAATAAAACATATCTTAGTCACGACAATATTATAGCAACATAATTATCTGATTTTTCTCTTAGTTGATGGAATACCTTGCATCACTAAGGAATGCAGTGTAGCCCCAGTTTCTGAAGTTTTTTCAGTTTGTAAAGTTGTACGTTTCCAGAATTGGATCATCGTATTCATGTACGCACATACCGTTTCTTGGCTGTGATATCGAAATAGCATGACAGAAGTGACACATATTGATGACCAACCAATTCCCAGGGTATATAACATGGCTATTGTAACATTTGGCAAATTATGACTGTTGGATTTTGTATAAGCCAGTACCACGTGAATCATTATGGCAGCAAAAATGAAACTAATCCCTAGAAATATGTATAAAGGTATAAGCTGCCGTAATTTCTTCACGCAAACCAGTTTTTCGCTTTCACTTTCAAATTGTAGCAAGGCCTGGTACCATAAGACATGCTTGAAAATTTGGTTTCCTAGGTTAGTTGATTTCCACACAAGCATTGTAGCCATTGTATTCGTGGAAACAAAAATGGTTTTCTTATCTGTCAGCATATAAAGTGTTTTAGCAAAAACGCGGCAGCACTTGTGCGAGTGCAAGAGTTCTTTGTACTGCTTTAATATTTTAGATATCTATATTGGTTTTCTACAAAATTAAAAATCGAGCTACCTGAATTACTCATGAGTTAAACATGATTTTGGTTTGGCTCATGGCTCATTGTAAATGAGTCATAGACAAGCATTGTGTTTAATACAGCCATCGGCAGACATTTGACCATTAAAAAAAGCTTTTAGCAAAAAATAAATTGATTGAAATTGTTTAAAAAGTAATGAGACGAGACCTTGAAAGTAATAAGAGTTCCACGTAGAACATGTCGACTTTCTTTTGAAAAATCCTGAGAATTCCAGATATGCCAAATAACTATTGCAAATTTATTTAACATATTATACCTTAAATTGTAAATAGTGTACAGACCAAGCTGGCTGACTTGGCAAAATTTCAGGCCAAGTCAAGTAGAATCAAGTTGCCGCTTTGGCTTGAAGAACATTAAGCTTGGCCTGAGCTTTGGACTTTGCCAGCTTGATTTGATTTGGCTTGTGAATGTTTTCCCCAAGCCAGCTCAAGCTGAAATTTTCCCCATAATAATTGATTTTTTGTAAGTACAAATCGTTTTGCACAGTGTTCATTTTATGTTGCATGTTGTTATTCCAGTTCACTGTGTCTTTGCCTTTGTAAGTATATTATTAACTTATATTTATACTGTGGTGTTGTTGGTAAAAGAACAGAATTTCAGTACCTACAGCATAAATGTGTGCCCGAATGCATTATGTGTACTTATTGACTACGTATATATACGTGTATGGAAGTTTACAAGGTAAACAACCCTGCTTCAGAGCGCCAAGTCGAGGGCTTCGCTTTGTAAATTCGGCTTGACTTGAGTTTTAAGTTGGCTTGACTTGTCTTGGCATATGTTTAGCTTGGCTTAGCTTGGTCCGTACACCAATTGTAATACCTTTAGTAAACTTTAGTAAACTCCTGACACAATGAATTATTTAAAGCCGCATAATTTAATCGATGCAAACATTAGCACCTACCCATTAAATGTTTGAAAGTTTACTGAAATTGTCAGGTGAACACATAGTTTGAACACATTTCATTTAAAACAAATTCGACAATTTTGTGAATGCAAAAATCATTTTATATTACGTTTGAAACACAAACATTAGGTAAGTAGGGTGTATGTAGTAGATCTTGGGACATCATCAGCACAAACCACATGCTCAGCTACACACACAAACATCTATGCGTATGAATTTTGTGCATGAAAAAAGTCGTGCGGTATGCGTCTGTGAGTGTCATTATCATATCATGGTAGTGGTCTTATCTTATCGCATGTAAGTGTAGTGGCTAATAAAAATTAACAAAACTTGAAGCTTTATCTTAAAGCCAATGAATAAAGTGGTAAACTACACACAACCACTTCATCAGCATTGCTTCTTTTTTCGTTTTACATGCAAATACAATGTTTATGCTAGTGATGATTGTATGCCAAACAAGCTATTTACTATTCGTAGATCTGTCTACGTGACATTTGGCAATTCATTTTTATTTCTTGAGCAGTATTTTCGTAATTTAATTATACTTTTTCAAATTTTGTGTAGTCATCATGAGTGGAGGTAAAGATAACAAACATGTTTCAGTTTGCTCAACCTTTTCACCTAGTTTGGAATGTTTGAATAGTGACTTTGTTTCTTACTATTTAGGTATTGGCACACAATCCTTATCTGAATGGATTTGTGTTTCATCACCTGTAAAAATGCAAGGCATTCATCTGTCCATAGAAAAAGGAATGGAGGAGTATTGTCCAGATGAATCACCAAAAATTGAGACAAGCGGTTCTCAAAATAGTTGTTGTGTGTCGTAATATTAAAAAAATGATCAATACTGCATCACGCACTATATGCGTTTATTTCTAAAGAGAAGGCGGCGCCGTGTTACTTAAAGTAACATTATCTAGATCTAGCGGCGGTATTGGTTTTGTGATTTACACGTATAATCCGTATTCTAAACGAAGCAATCATTTTAAAGTTTTTGCTTAAACAGTATAACAGTTTTGTTCTCGTTTAATAATTAGAAAATTAAAGTTGCTTCATTGATCCCAAAGGCTCATCTCGGGACAACTCTATCGATTGACAAAAACATAATTTCAAAATTCATTTCAATCCTAAAACACCCCCCACCAAACTCCCGTAAACTTCCTCCCAAGTATCATGTTTTCATCCCAAGGAGGTGTCACCGATATGTCATGCTGACATATGTTATGTCCCTTGTTAGTGGTAGTTGATTAGTAAAAACCCCATATAAGACGAATTGACCATTTAGAAGTTATTATATTCATTAACAATTTGCTTATTTCATTTATAGTAGTAGCGTTGTAGTGTATTTACACAAAGAACAGATCGGTCAGAAACGGTATACTATACTACAGAAGTAGTAGTGGTAGTAGTAGATATAATATACTATATAGTATTTCATTTGTATCACAATGCCCTACACCAATAAGCGTGAAAAAAGATGAAATGTAATCAAACAAACACTGCACATTCACATATAAGCATTCCCCACCACGTTAACTTAGACCACCCTGTATATATAAAAGCTATGGATTGTTATGGACAGCTAGAACATAGAGCCAACGTCTCACTCTCTTCTGACAATGCACCGATACGTTATGTAGAAGCTGACAGAACACGGAGAGGATATGGCCAAGGCAATTGTGCAGAATCTCCGTAAGCGAACTCGTGCGCTTATGTAGAGACGTACCAATACATAAAAGACCACACGAAACAGAGAAAAGATTCTGCGTGGCTGGGACAAAGCGACTACGATCGAGATGGAAAGGAGATTATGGTTATGATTTTGTATGCAGTGTCCGTGTTAGCCTTGTGCGTAGCCGTTTATGCACTTATATGCATTTCGGTTTTAGTCGTTTGGATTAAACGGTGTACAGGTCACCAGCACCAGTTTGCCACAAATAAGATGCTCCAGCTGACACTAGTACGTTTGAGAGAAGACGACAGCATGAACGCCAGTCATCTCGTTTAGCGTTCGAGCATCGGAATGCTGCATTTAAGGCTGAGTTAGAACAGCGCTAGGAGATGATGAGACATTCTCGTCTTAATGAACCCCGTACACCCGCAAATACTCCAATGCCGGATAATGTTCAAGATTCACTATTTTTCTGGAAATCCTCTAATGCAGCATAGCAGTTCTCCATCTCCAACTACTTTAACGAGGCACGCTACTCCATTTTAATCTCGACAACCAACACCTACATCATTTGATCGATTTTAACGTGCCAATACGCCTAATTGCTACGCATAATATATCACAAGTTGAAACAGTCAAAAAGAAAATGTAGACGATCGACGCGCTATAAAGTATATATATTTGTACTTTTAAATTTAATGCGTTGCAATCCTGTATTACGCATTCCGGCATAATACCACGAAATGTGCAAATGCAAGAAACTGCAATTGCGAAACTGTTTATTAGTTAATGCAAGTAGTTCATAAATGGTAATAAATTGTTATCAAATTATTTGAATTAGTTTATGTATCTTTTGAGGTTTTATATCTCCAGTTTCAGTCTATGTTTGTTAATTGATAATCAACATCTTACATGTTCGCCAGCAAATGTTCATTTTCGCCTTTTTTCTTACCTTGTTGATGGGTGCAGCCGGTAAATGTATTACCAATGGCGGATAGTTCATCCTGCGTAGCGGACAACTGTGCGTTTGAGAAAGTTCAAAATAAATACATGTGTGTTGCAAGATCGGATTTATTAAAAACTTCAAGCCAAATCTGTTTTTAAAACACAGCTACGCTGTTTCACGCTGTCGGTATTTAGCAAACTAAACTTTGATCACTAATATATTCTGAGTAACGAATAATTATCTTGTAAATCCAGAGAAGCGTATTCAACAGCTAACACCCATTCTTTGAAACCCAGACTAATGATTATCAAAATAAAAAAGCAGAGATCCGTTTAGAACGTCAACCAAGCAACACGTTAAACAGTTTGTGTCTCGCGCATGAAGGCAAAACTTAAAAATATTTGCTGACAAATCAAATTCCGTCAAAAAAAATACGTCAACATCATGCAAGTGAGTTGCGCGTATAAAAATAAGGGGGAAAGCGAAACAGAAAATGAAAATTTGTCGTTTCTTTGGGGCTCCCCCCTTTCGATTTAATATCGTGTGTTAAAAGTACTTGCGACACTATCTCAGTGGAGCAATTCGAAATTATTAGTTTCTTTAAAAGAAACCTGCGGTCAATAAAGCAGGAAGTTGATACGTGCCTGAACCGATTAATTGGACGGGAACTGCAGCTTAAGCAATCTGCAACTGTTGAAGTTTCAACTGATGTTCCTGACAATTCTAACCAGGCCAAATAGTGTCCAAACAAGTATAAAAATAAGGGGGAAACGAAAATTTGTCGTTTCTTTGGGGCTCCCCCGCTTTCGATTTAATATCGTGTGTCAAAAGTACTTGCGACACTATCTCAGTGGAGCAATTCGAAATTATTAGTTGGTTTAAAAGAAACCTGCGGTCAATAAAGAGGGAAGTTGATACGTGCCTGAACCGATTAATTGGACGGGAACTGCAGCTTAAGCAAACTGCATCTGTTGAAGTTTCAACCGATGTTCCTGACAATTCTAACCAGCCCAAATACTGTCCAAGCAAAATAGTTATTCACGGCTTACAGAGCCTACGGAGTGTGAACATAGAAAATACAAAAACTTTTGTGTCAAATTTCTTTCAAGAAACCTTAAACAATCAAGTTGACATTCAAAATGTGAAGATCCTTGAAAAACCTAAGCATGTGGTAGCTGTGGTGGAACTTACAAGGTATACTTTTACAGTGGGTAAAGCCCCGAGAGTAACAACAAAGAAGTTCTAAATTAGTTTTTTGTACTGATCACGAATCTAAATTCATTTCTCTGTGAAACGAATGTGATCAGAAGTTATGAAGGAAAATAGGTTCTGCGATTGAACAGTAAGACAAAGGTTCCATTTATTAGTTTGATTGAGGAGATTCCTTGAGGGAAAGGTTACCGTTCTGCTCTTATAATCAACTTTTCAAAAAATGATTAAAAGATAAATTTTTTTATTGCAACGAAACAAAACCTTTATAATGTACAACTGTAATACAATGAGGAACATCCCTTCCTACAGGAGACTATCGTTTTAGTCAACATTCACTGACTGTTGTATGTGGTACAC
>JAHZNB010005057.1:0-11859 GCA_027744295.1 Callyntrura guangdongensis
TGTGCAAATCATACTAACCACTAATGCTGCGACATAGAGAGGCCAACAAAAAAGGGAAAAGTTTATAAATGCCTGCCTGACTTTTTTGCTCTCGCCTACTAATTTTTCTTCTACTATAGAGGTTGTTGTCAGCCGTTGGTACTCGACAACTCCACCAAAAACATCATCATCATGGCGTCGTCGTTTTGAAAAATGTTCTCATCGTACATGCTATCAACAACAGGAGCTAGATCGTCATATCATCATCATCATCATCATCATCATCATCTACAACTACAACTGCTAGCTATGACATCCCCAGTTGAGTCGTGGTGTGTGTATGGTCGATTACCTTATTGCTCGTTTCATTGGAAATACCTAACAAGACCTTGAGTTTCCCTTTCATTTTCCTCCTAGATATACCCAGTTAACTCGCACACACACAACGAAAATCCGTAAATCTCTACTTTTGCTTGTATGTTTGCTGAATGGGGATATGGAAGAAATGAAAGAAAACATAAATTATTTACATTTATATATATTACCGATTTATATTATATACTCTTGCCTTTCCGTCTTTTCCCATTTTGGGGAAATTTCCGTTTTCCAATATTAAGTTTTCTCCATGCAAGCCTGTTTGGCTTTGACTTTAGCTTTTGCTTGCAAAGTAGCTCTGGTGGAGTAGGCATAAGCATTGTATTCCAGGGCTGCAGCTGAAAAACCTGCATCAAGAACGAGAGGCAAAGCAGCTAAAAGAAAATGGACGAGAGAGCAGCCGCGTTTTGAGTGGTTGTGTGGAGAAAGCAGAACAGAATGAAATAGAGAAAGAACTTTTTGCAATTTTCTCACTGTCGTCGCGAAAAAAAAATCTAGGCCAACTGCTACTACTGTTACCAAGCAGAAAGGATACAAAAAACAGTGATGATGACGACGACGATGATGATGATGATGTTGACTGTCCTAAGAATATACAATTGACTACGGAGGATGTATGGAGTGGTACTTGCTACTACTACGACTAGCAAGCAATGGTGGCTTTTCAAGCGGGATAGCTTGATCTTTCTGAGAATAATGTTAAAGTACGGATATATACAGCTATCTGAAGAGGACCAAGAGGTGGCACATTTCTAAAGGGAGGAGCGGGGTGGAGTGCAGAAACCACACACACACATACACACGAAATGTACGGAAAAGGCCACCAAGAAATAAATAGAGAGTGCACCAGAGAGAAAATGATAGAGAGGAAAACGATGATGATTCTGAAGAGCAAAAGGGTGATTTCTCTATACGCTGTATAATATAAAAGCAACAGTATCAACGGCTATCGTCTATCTCGTCTGCAATTTTCTTTCCTTCTTAGGAGAATCCCATATTATTATTCCTCTTGAACTCCTTCAACCAGCAAACTTTACAGAATGATGGAGAGCGAGAGAACGAACAAGAGAGAGAGAGAGAGAGAGAGAGGGGAAAGAGAGACTCTGTTGGAATTGTTGGAATCAGCAAATATTATTTTCCGCTGCTGCGACTATTTTCTATTAAAAGGAGAGCCTATCTTTCTTGTATCTGTATAACATTGGCACACTTTGAGGGAGTTTTTTTACCAACCAACATTTAACCATTTATTCCTTCTCCCTTCACTCGTGTGTCCTTCTCGTTTTATTTCTCCAGCCCTGCCATACCTTTTACGTAGACAGTTGCGTTTACTACAACTACTCGTTGTACTACAGTAGCAAAAGCATCAGCACCACCACTCTTTGTTTTGGGCGGTTTTGACTGGGCTCTTTGGTTCGTACTACTTTACTTTCTTCACTTCAGTCGTGTTCCAACAAGGCTTCCAGAAGGAGCATAATATTTGTGTCCCTATTTATCACACGAACTAAGCCAAAAATCGGGCTGCTTTCTCCTCTTCTTCTGTTCTGCCGTTATTTTCTCTCCTCTGTTTTTTTTCTTCCTTTTTTTCTGCCTCCCCTTTTAGTTCAGTCTCGCTCTTATTTCCATTGTAGCAGTTGTGTTCAAGGATATTGAAGTCATCAACATCATCACCGTTCTCATTCTCTCTGGCTGCGACAGACGAAAGAAACACACGGCAAACAAAGCGAGAGGAGGCAAAAAGGTGGAGTCGGGTTGGATCAAAATGATGGGAAAAGTTGTCTGCAGCAGCAAACTGGAGTAGACGAAAAAAAGTAAGAATACAAAAAAAGACTACTTTTTTCTCGCCCTTTCTCTCACCTCACGTTTCTTTTATGGATACATTTTCAGACATTTAGACATTTTTCAAGAGTTATTGCATTGCATAAAAATTGGCGACATTGTTTTTATGATTGCTTTATTTGGTACGAAAATAGTCATTATCCAGTTCCTGTTGGTTTGATTGTTATTACTGTTCCTCGTGCTGCCGGGATTGTTTATCTTTGTTTTATTTGGGTTGTTTATATAATGGGAAGATAAAAGACAATTTTGTCTTTTAAGCATAGTCAGAGATGTTGTGTGTGTACTTCCATACTATCAAAAGGTTACTTTCATGTAGAGAGGGTGACAAATAATGGGAAAGTGCAGACTGTCTTGCACTGTTATTTTAAGAGGGGCTACACTTGAACCGATGAAGAGACAAAAAACAGTTTTTGTAGCCTTGTCCCGCTTGTGACAAGATGTATACGAGGGGAAGATAGAATCAGAACAAAAGTAAGTTGCTAAATTGTTTATTAACTGCGAACACTTGGTAGAGTTCTTATTATCTTGAGGGGGTGTAGTCATGCATATGATTCGCTTTTCCGGTGGAACTATTTTCCTTTCTCGGTCATCTCTTAAGGATGTTTGCTGGCAGGTTGTAAAATACAAGGTTTTAAAAAAAAGTCTTTTGTCACTGGAAAGAATACAAACTGCTTTTAGAGGGAAAAGTATGTCAATAATGTGTATGGATGGGTACACTTTGTTTACACGCAGTATTTGCACTAAAATATTGACTGTTTGTGCTTTGGCTTTTCTAGCAAAATGCCATGTGTTCTCACTCTAGCTTACTATAGGGAATAGGAATGATATGTGTGTACTTTGATTTCAGAAATGGGCAATTGACAGTCTGTTTATTTGCCAGCCAGCTTGCGCAACTCTTTCTTGACTGCCTGAATTCGTATTTTATTTAAATAAAGCACACTCTGAGTAATATGTAGTGTTATGAATAATTTAAATGGCGACAGCGTCCGGACAAAAGTTGTTGATCGCACGGATGCTCTAATAGCCATCGTTTCGTGTCATGTTCATGCAGTATATAATATCAGAAGACACGGCGTATTAAAACAAATGCTGCCATCATAGAATGTATAGCCATCGGTAGAGAAATAAATACAGAAATACTGATAGGATATTAGTAAACGAAGAAATCAAAACGTCAAGTCTATTTATACCAGTAAAATCCCAGCAGGTGTAGTATTTTTTATGTACTTTACTCGTACACGCTTGTTATGTTTGACTTATTATGACGGTGATAGCAACCTTTGTCAAGAATACGGCCAAATGAATACGGGGATAAATGTCAAATGTAAATCTATGAAAAATGCTCTTTACTAAAACATTTATACCGAATAGTGAACGTCATCTAGCCGTTCCGTGGCACTTTTCTTATTTTTGTTTTTGAAATTTGAACTATATTAGTTAGTATAGTCGTACATCGTAGTGTGAGACTGCTAAAAACATTTTGACTGGAACAAGCAATTTATTTTTATATTTTTACGCAACTTTTTATTGTTTTTTAGCTACCTACTGTAAATCAAACAGCGGAAACGACAAAAATTTAAAATGCCAATTTACTGTATAATAAAATATCTTGACACTAATATGTACACAGATTCGCCAGATAAATAAATAAATAACGCCTTTTTAAATAAATGTAAATAACGTGTAGTTACTAATTAGTTTACGCAGAATGCCTCGTAGATTAGTTTGGTGTAATTGCTAGCTCATATTATAGCTTTTTCTACCCTAGTTAGCTTGCTACCTAAACTCATGCCACTGGATGGTCAATAATTTATCTCGCCAATTAGTAGTACGCTTATTTATTTAAAACTAGCCAGAACGAGATGTACTTTGAGACACGATGCTGTTACTAACGAATAAGCACAAAAATTATCTCTAAGATATCTACTCTAAGATAAAGTAATGGCGTACACGCGAGAAAACCTGAATGCGTCACATAAAAAATAGGTGCACAGTACAAAAATCCATTCTCGTTGACATCTCTCTCTAGCTCAACTTGGCTGCGGCGCTATTTCCAGTTCAGTGATATTGATACAAGTATTCTTTTGTATTTACACAAGCCCTAACCATTCCCAATGCTACAAAAGTTCGTTAATATGCAAAGGCATTCCCAGCCCAAAAAATCTTTGGGTTGTACACATTGCTATCAACATGACATACCAAACAAATCTAAAGCCAAGAAATCGTACACAGCACACAACCGCAAGACAAAGACCAAACTAATCATTTATTTTGGTTTTAGAGACCTATCATCATCATGTGTAGCTTGCCATTTTATTCCTTCTACCATGTCATTTCACATGCCGCATCACCACTCAAGCTTGTGCACTATATACACGACACTGAAAAAATCTGTGCTAATGGCTGTTTATACTACTATTATTGGCAGAACTTTAAACAAAGTATTTTTTTCTCGTCTCGCGCACAAGAAACTAACATACGAAAAATCTAAATTATCAGTCGTACAGTAACACATGAAGCACATAACTGTGTAAAAACTGACCGAACAAACTCTGTTGATGATCGATCACGACGAAGCCTATAATGATACACAATAATATATCATGAAAATATACATATGCCCTTACTCATATTGAACTTTATTTCAAATATTATTTTCGCACTTGCCCAAAAATACCCGTATTCAAACAATTTCACCCATGCAAAAAATCCACTCCACATGCAATTCGATACAAATAAAATTGAATCGTATTGTTTTGAGGGTGCTGCTATTTCAATCAAGTGGTACTGCCATTGACACAAGGGAAAAAATGATTTATTCCCCGTATTACATATCAGGATGGTCAATGGATGCTGTGTGATCACAATGTACGAGTGATTCTTCCTAACAATCATGATTGCTGAGGATGAATATATGTAGGAGATTATGTTTGCGAAAATCATGTGTGCAGCAGCTTTCGTGCATAATATTATGCGCTTTGTGCTTTGTATGTACACTACGTTCGTTAGCCAGTTAGCCATCATGATGAGTGTCTGCTGAGCAAGTTGTTGTATTACATGCATGTGTAATAGTCATGTTGGTTGTTGGTGTATGCCTAACGTAAACTTTTTTGATGATTACTAAAGTTGATGATAACCTACATTTTTCTAAGACCGTTTATAGGTACGCTTAAATAAAAAAACACATGTGCATAGATATATGCAAGATATCCTATCAACTTTAGTAGAAAAAGCAGGCAGATAGTTCAGTTTCATTCATACTTCGAAGCAAGCATCACTGGTTGTTGCTCTTGAGTCTCGAGCAGCGTGTGTGTGTGCCGCACAGTTACAGAAGGCAAGACAAAAGTAGTTATCGATAGCAATAATATTGCTGGGAACACAAAAGACAGAGAATAGTGTTGGCTTTTACACTGACACGTTTGCAATTCCGCTTTTCACTTTCCTCTCTTGTTTCGCCAATAAAGTAGAAAAAGCTTGAGAGAAAAACAATTTCGAGGTGTACGTACACAACCGTTTATTTTAATGGTATTGCTATATACATTGTATACTATTGAATAAGACAGGGAGAGACATCGTTTTCCTTTTGCACTTGACTTGTATTTTGTTTGTTCACACAACAGTGAGGAAATAGGGGGCATAAAATCCAAAAGTTGCTTGTCTTGTGAAATCATCGCAGAGAATAGGAACAATAATATCCGTAATTTTTTTTAAGCCAGGTTGAGTGAGTTTTGTGAATATTTTATCTTACAGTTTGTTCTGTGCGCACCGTGAGAATTTCAGGCTGATTTTCGGGAACCGAGGTCATCGGTGCGAAAATCAAGTGATGGAACACTCCCCTCTTTATGAACTCTCTCGAATCAGTTGAAAATGGCGGACACATCAAGTAGCAGTTTCCCTACTTCAACAAGTAAAATTTGTTGGTTCAACCTGTCATCATTACTCTTTAAAAGCTCCTCACCACCCTCCCCATCCTCCCCTTCGACACAAGAATCCCCCCAATGCCCGCAACCAAGTCAGTCTCCCACTCCCAGTCCTGTACACCGTAGAACGTCTCCCCGACTTTCCAGCAAATCGTTATCATCATCCTGTGCTGAAATCCCATCTCCTGCTGCATCTTGTGGTAGCCCAGTTACTCATCAGTGCTGTCTTGCCAGTAATGCCACATGCCATTGTTCCGAACATTCTTCAGTCACTGCCACCACCACCACAAAAAGACGACAAAGCAGCAAAAACAATATCATCAGTGGTCAACAAAGTGGCCCTAGTAAAAAACAAAGACAACAAGATTCCTCTGTGACATTCCTAAATGACAATGACAGTGGTGGTGGTAATGGTGATGATGGTGATTCTTCCTCTGTGATGACTTTGTCATCTTGCCTGTGCGCCGCCGCATCCTCCTCCTCCTCGCATGCCCTAAATGACCACGTCTGCTGTCAAGGTCATTTTCACCAAAAAGGTTTGGAAAAGAATGATTCAACATTAACACATGGCCTAAGTCTCAACGAGGCACCCCATTATCTTACCTTTAATCCTTACATCACTGGTGGCTACCGTAACAATCTGGGACCGGTCGAGTGCATCAAAAGGTATGTGAGATTCATAAAAGCAGACATTATAAGCACACGTAATTATTTTTAATGTTCACGGAACCCATTTTATAAACTCATACATCATTTTTCATTTTCTTGTAATAAAAAAACAATAATAATAACATCCTTCCACGTCTTTGGCAGAGGTTACTGTCATTATTCACCATTTTGCACTAGCACTAGCCTTCCTCATTTTTTTCCTCTTAAAAATGGCAAAAGCAGAATTGGTATCTATGTTTAAAAATCCGTATTTTTATTACTACTCATTAAATACTTCCCACAACAGGATAAACGCTATAGACATCCGACGAGCAAATTTTTTAACATACTTTTTCATGTAGCCCCAATGTCAATGAATGTACAACTCATTAAATACTTCCCACAACAGGATAAACGCTATAGACATCCGACGAGCAAATTTTTTAACATACTTTTTCATGTAGCCCCAATGTACAATCACGAAGCCGGTCAGGGAAGTAGAGATTTTTTAATCCAGGTATATTAAAGCATCGTCGTTACTCGATCTGTAATAAGTCGTTAACGGAAGGCATAAAAGGTGTTTTTGAATTGCTCCGACATTCACTGTTTCCTTTGTAAAATAATGATGTCTAAGTACGAAAGACTTATAATGACTTATGACTTTTCCACTTACTAAGACAATCTGTCAAAGGTTTGCGAGCAATGCTTTTGGGCCCATTTTAAGGGGAATGATGTAACAGTTAGAAGTAACATTTGTGATTAATTATTCGGAATTGTATACATAAAATGGGCGTTTGGTAGATTTCGCATCAAGGAGTTAAAGGAACATAATAGCTGTTGGAAAAAATCAAATCCATACCTTGTACTGGTACAGAATTAAATGTTCCCGTTTAAACAGTCATGCTTGTAAGTACTATATTAACTACTGAAAGAAGTATTCAGTAGTTAATAACATATTGTCTTCCTGTCTGTGTGTCTGTTGACACGATAACTTTTGAACGCAAACGAATTTCAAAATTCTGTTTTCGCCAATCGATAAATATGGTCAATAGCTCTTATGAGTTCGAAAATGGGGGTTTTGGGTACCCCCTAGGGATGGGGAGGAGGGTTGATGGTGGAGGTTTACCCTTTCAGTAGTTTCTTATATGCTTTACACGCTTCTCGTGATAAACAATTATATTATTTAAGTGCATATATCGTAGCAAATCACATGAATGTATATAAACCCATTTTTAGTATTTTTACTTACATGTGACGTTAGTGTGGCACGTTTGTAGGTAAGCATGTACGCTGGTATATACTAAACACATACATATCATCACGTAGGTCATCGCCACAGCTAGCCGGCAAGCAAAACTGGTAGATTTGAATTTTGCACTTTTAGTGGTTTTGGTTGGCCACTGGCCACCCCTAGTCAACGACTTGGGTGACGCAACGCTGTGAATGATCCAAAGTCTATACAAAGGATATAATTCCTCAGCACAGAATCCCTTTTCTTTTCCTAACCTTACGGTCAAAGTCTTTGCACATCATCACGTTCTTGTACTTTGACTTGTTCCTTTGGACTTCACGAGATGATGGGCATTGGGCAGCCCACCGTAGGTTAAGTTCATATACGCCTGAGTAATTTCATCATAAGAGCAAGAGCAATGCAAAATATGTATTTTTCGTCAGAAACGGTTGTGGTTAAATGTATCAATGGGTTTACACGACCGACCCAAATCTCTCATTCATTGAATTTATCGTTTCGTTTCATTTGACTCAACATGACACACCAGGGAGCGGTTCGTGGGTCAGTGGATGAATCGTTAGTACTTATAATAGGCTTACTATCAGCGTTCACGTCAAGGTTAAAGGTTATTGCGTAACCTGGCTAAATAAAACCTGTGCTTATTAGAGCATGCGAGAGCACATGTGTGAACATTAAAATAAAATGGTAGTAAAGTTGGTGACGTTAGGTACATACCTATAATACTAACACCTACAAAGACTACGAAAACTAATGAAAGAGAAACGAGGGCTGTAAATGATTCAAAAAAATGTGATCAAGTGAAAAAATTTAAATTTTAAAGTCACATGCATGATGGCAACATTAATTACCTACCTGACGATTGTGATTTATTCAAATTTCTTTCTACTTAGTTTTCCTTCACGTTTGCACTATTACACTTTGCCTACTACAATTTTGCAAGAAAAGTATCAAGGTAATTCCTGTTAAGATAAAGAAATCGTTAAGATGAGTACTTTTATGTTGTTTTGAAACTTCTCATTTTGTATAATCATTTATGCATTCATTGTGGATGAAAAGGAAATCTGCTTCTAGGTATAAGATTATGTTCAGCTTTAATGCTAATAATAATGGGTTACGATTACAAAAAAACACGATAAAAATTTATCTCCACTTTTGTAACAAAAGTTTTGTTCAAGTCTGTGTAGAGTGACGTATTAAAACATTTGGTACAAAAGTTTGCTTTTGATTGTGAGCATAACAGCTGGCTTCGCAAAAATTATGTGAAGGTGCAATACATCTCTACTTTTGAGTTTTGACTTGTGCTGCTAGAATATTACCCATTAATCGACAAAATGCGGTATTGAATGTCAGTTAATTATGTATTATTGCCATATATCGTATCATAATATCTAGCATTGACAATGATTTCCCTTTATTATCGTGCACAAAGCTATTTAATGTAAATTAATGTTCCCCGCAATGTCAATGGCACACACATCACATACTTAATTTCTTATGCACGATGAGATACATGCATGCATGGTATGCAAATTGTTGTTGCAAACATAAATTTGCAATCCCTGCGTGTGTTTGTGCACTATGTGTGATGTCGTGTGTAACAAGCAATTATCAACACAGACACTAGACACTTCCCTGTGGTGGTAAAGCAAGGAAAGCTTGATCTTGAAAAGGAAGATGTAAAAGTGAGTTGAGAAAAAGTAAAATCGAAAAACCTACTTTTGAAGCCAGTATTTACCAGATATAAATTGTGTGGTACTCAGGTGAGTTTTTGATGACAAGCAAACGGGTATGTTTGGCAATGGTGGTGATGATGGTGTATAAGAAAATGAAATTTACGTGCTATTAGTTCCGCTATCATAGACTACGGAAGTTACGGAACCGGGGGGTTTAGCGGGGCTAAATCCCCCTTGAAATTTTACTTTAACATAGTGAACCTAATACATTACAGGATTGGATTATCCCCCCTTGTCCCCCGCTGTTTCGCAGTCACTGGCCGCTATGCAAAAACGGAGGTAGGGAGTGAGATTATACAGTAAGGTAACGTTGCCAAAAGCAAGTTACTGGTACTATATTGGCTGTCTGGTTTCGCAAGATAGAAAACCACTCACAAAAAGCTTGTGGTCTGGTGGTAGAGCAGTTGTGGTGGGGAGGGGAGGCTCTATGCATTTCTGTATTCAAGCTCGCTTGAAAGGAAGGCTCGGTAGGGATACACCTAGGATTCACTTTTACGAGTTTGAGGTTTCCTTCCCCGACGTAAACTTTAATTGCAGTTTTAAGGCTCGTTTTGGCACTACTTTTTGCCACGACCAGTTTTGGCTCACTTGCATTTTCTTTCACATCATCTTAACTTGCCCAAAGTAATAGTAGCAGGGGAAATATGCTCAGGTGTGACTTTGTTCTGTTGTATACCAACCAATTTTTTTCTTGTGGGGGAATTTTACCGAAGTTTTTATGACGTTTTTACTTTAGTTTTCTGGCATTGGTGGAAAGTTTTTTGAGGAGAAACAAAAATACAGTTTAATATGGACCATTTTGCGTTGTGGGAATTTCCAAGAATTTTCCTAAATTGCCACCAAAGCAATTCCCATGTCTAATGTTTACAGTTTATTATGCAAGTAAATTATTACTAAGTATACTATATGATCGTTATTATGATAATTTAATCCTAAAAAACCTTCAAATTTCTCAACGTGTGCAGTTTTTGAGAACTTTTGTACATTTATGCAACGGGGATTAATGCTCAAAATTCTTTTCTTAGTCGCCATTGAAAAAAAATTATCTACATGATTCGTCTATTATGAAAATGGATTTACGAAACTTGCCAGTATACTTTTTGAGAAATGCATGATTAAATATTATAATCTTCTTTTCAATACACGACGCAATATGTACGAAACTATACAGCCGTTGACGTCTCACTCTGCCCCGCAGAAATAAACCGTTGCAAAAAGTATAAATGTCTGAGTGAGAAATTACAAATTAAAATTATCCCATTTGTCATTACCCTTCCTCCTCACACACAAAGTCCATTCACTGTACAATACAGTCTGAATTGCAACAGTTCCAAGTTTGTGATTTGATCAATTAATTTGGTAATAGACACGAGAACTTTGATTGGTGAATGACACACAATCAGAATCCCGTGGCAGCCCGTCAGCTTGTTTGCTTTCCATGTTGCATGTTGTCAGTGCCAAGTTTGTGATTTGATCAATTAATTTGGTAATAGACACGAGAACTTTGATTGGTGAATGACACACAATCAGAATCCCGTGGCAGCCCGTCAGCTTGTTTGCTTTCCATGTTGTCAACTTTTCACAACACGCACGGGCACGGGTCCATATACCAACCCAAACTGAACTGCTGTGTAGCAGTGGAATAAAAGTCATCTCCAAACGAGAGGTTAGCTTCCCTCTCACAAAGTCATCACAGTTGCAATGGAAGCAAAGTAGAATCATTATCAGAACAAAACGCCAAATGAATGCTGACATTATCGTATGTCATCTTCTATCTGGATTGTATTAGGCATAAAACCAAGAAAAAAACCATTATCTGTTCACGATAATATTGAAAAGCAATTATTAGCAGCAGGCCCAATAAAGCACGTAACCGGGAAAAGTAACATTTTATCCTCCCCCTCCCCAAAATTGTCTCATGAATTAATGTCTCTGATATTTAATTCCAATCCAAAGGACTTTGATGGATATTACGTGTGTAAGGAAAGTATAGCATCGTTACCACTTGAAATTCATGATAATACGACTGTTTAAATTTCCTTTTCCAACTTATTCCCTTTCTTGACAAATTAATTCTGTTTCCATTAATCTTAATTTTCCCAAAATTACTGCACTT
>JAHZNB010005059.1:0-10384 GCA_027744295.1 Callyntrura guangdongensis
CAATGGAAATTATTGTTGTCAGAAGTTAGAAATACTTGAAGCTAAACAAGCACATATAGTTAATATCGTATTATTACTAACTACACAGAAACTCCCAAACATGTATCACTTCAATATACTTTTAGTCTATTATTGCATCATACAAATCTCATTTGTGGGATCGATTCTCAGAAAAGTTGCTGACCGACGTAGACGTCAACAGTAAAGCATATTATGCTACAGAATACATGTCAATTCAAGTCGTTAAAATTTGATCGCTTTCCCATGTTCATGGCATTGTTTAAACTGCAGAAGCCATAATTCACACCTTACCCGTAGTACATTTTGATGTAATTTAACTTGATGTTGATTGAAGCCGTTCTTATTGCATTGTCACTGTCAGAAGTCATTTTCTGATTACAATGACACGATTACGTTAATTCTTTGACATTGTATTTCTCAAAATGGTTCAGGATTTTCCCTAGCATTAGTTTGAAAGTGAAAGTCACCGAAAATTACATTTGGAAGAGAAGAGCTAATGAAATGGAATAATAATAGTTTAGAGGGTACAATAATTTATTTCGCCGTATGCAAAAAACAAAGCGTTTTATGAACTGAACCTTGGGTTAAATATGAACTGTATAAAGGGGACATTTTCCTCAAAGGCGTACTTATTATTCTTCCTTCACGTACAGATTATGAATACAACATGAGAAAAGATGACATGTAGTATTACTATTTGTGACGAAACATTTTGTATTTCATATTCTTAGTGTTATTCAACGACATCACTATTTCAAACAGACACTTTGGTTCGTTCATGTAAATCTATATTTAATGAGACACAAAAATTTTGTGTTTTTACTATGTGCATGTTTAGTTATATAACCTATGTATGCAAACATAAAGGTGGATATTGTTAATGACAGGCTTTTTTATGACGACATACTAAAATTAGAAAATTGGCTGTAAAATTCTCAAAAATCATTTTGACAGCAAAACTTACATATCATTGAAATCAGCATAAAAAACTGGTTGAGATCTGTATTTTCATTTTTGTATACGTGAAATTCACCTGGGGTAGTTCCCGTGTTAGTGTTATTC
Organism: Callyntrura guangdongensis; assembly: GCA_027744295.1. NCBI lineage: Eukaryota > Metazoa > Arthropoda > Collembola > Entomobryomorpha > Paronellidae > Callyntrura > Callyntrura guangdongensis. The sequence continues at coordinate 1,084 of JAHZNB010005059.1, forward strand.
AACGACATCACTATTTCAAACAGACACTTTGGTTCGTTCATGTAAATCTATATTTAATGAGACACAAAGTAAATAAAAAAAGTGAATCCGGAAGGAACACATTACGATTAATTTGCAAGGATTGTTTTAATTAATCTTGCTACTTTGCCTAAATGTGTTGAAAAGCCAAAGAAGAGAAGTTGTTGAATCGTCGCCAGTTTAACTACCTCTGATGTACAAGATGATTTAAAAAAACTCTTTCACAATCAGTTCTTGGAGCCCTTCGCTTTCACATGTTCAGTTCTCATAGATCTCTTCCCGAAATACCAAAATGGTTGATGAAGGAGAAGAAGATGCTACATGGACATAGTTTACTCATGTATCCCAACGGAAATAGCTATCATCCTTAAAAACGAAACAGGGGAAAACGAGGGAAAATGGTCTGTACGTTCATATAAGGATGTAATGTGTTGTACCATGGTCGAACAGGGATTATACCCACAACCCTCCCAATCCCACTCCACCCCACCAGTTCCGTATTCGATGTTTCCGACATTTAGATATTTCACGAAAAATAAATAGATAAACTTGTGGACACATAAATTGATATCCACGTTTTGATATCTGTCCACAATTCATGCAGGAAGTTACGCACTCATATAAAATGGCAACTACTGCGGTCCGGAATTCGGAGGTAAACCCTATAGGCTTTAGGTAAATAAACTCATAAAAGTTTGGAAATGTGACACGATGTTATGGAACATTTGTACAAAGGGCATATAATAAGAGCATGATATACACCGGGCAACTCGCTTCTAGCAAGTAATTTTTGCAACTTGGAACACTTTGTTTTTATATTTCCATTTCAATGTATTTAGGATAAAGCCGTCGAGCATAATCTATCGTTCGTTTCGTTAGAAAACACATTTATCTGTGTACGATCTACAAATGATTGTATAAATACAGCAGAAAGTTTACTCTGACTGGTTGAGGAGGGATACTGTTGATGGGCCCTTTTGTAAACTCACATTAAAAGGGCTCATAAATTTCACATTTCGTTACATGAATTACCCATAAATTTTGTCGTTGGATGAAGAACATGGAAGATTATTGAGATCATCTCTGCTTTCAATAGCCAACATTTTCTTTTTATTACGTTTTTAGAGATTCTTTTACCGCCGTGGTATTAAAGTTTTGGGGCATTTTATGTCTATAGTAGTAGCAGTAGTATACATACATATAGCTGTGCAGTTATAGTTATGTACGTATATATTTGATCAGTGTCAACAAAATTATATTGATTTTTTATACTTGACAGTTTCGCATTTCCTTCTCTGGCATCACTGGTGCAAAGGTTCAAAAATATGTTGTAAAGTTGCTCTGTGGATATGGTATAATTTGACTTTGTCGTTGCAAAATTTAGATAATTTTCGTTTCTCCATTGATCTCCCTTAGTCAAATGTGATAAAAAAAATGGTCAGTTAAATTAAATAAATATCAAAATGACTCATCCTTTGTGATGTTAACCTGAATTACCATTTCAATGCTTGGGTAAAACCGTTGTTTGACACTTGACAGTTAGTAAGTTAGTAAGTTGAACAGACAGCATTATAAATGCTATACGACAGCATAATAAAAACTTAGTAATTTAAAATGTGTAGAAGATGGGGTTCTCAACTTCTCTTTTCTCTTCCAACAGCGCACTGCCATTCCCTTGTTTTAGATACGGTTATTAGTTTTAACAAGTCTGGACATTAGACGTCGTCACCACTCAACATTTCCCGCCTTGCAACAATGCATGACCAAAAGCGTTTGTGCAACGTGCAAAGTGAAAATGATTGAAGTTGCTCTCCCGAACAGAATATTGTAAAAGAGCCAAAAAAATTCCAGAACTTACAACCTTGCAATAAAAATTCCAACCCCGCAGTCCGCATACAGTATGTAAAATCCTTAAAACAGTGGCAAAAGTGGCCTTTGTTTTCAGATATGCTATCGCCTTATGCTCAAAATGCTCAAAATATTAGCCTCTCAAGTCTAAAGATTTTCCAGTTACCAGGTTTTTCCATTTTACCCGCGCCATATTCCCTTATTTTAAAAATTGAAGTGGACACACGTGAAGATCGTCGTCGTTTCTCTTTTTCCTCTTGAGATTATATATGGTTCCATTACGACAAACAAGAAGAGTGGCTCAAAAGACTGAATCGGATGACAACAATTGTGCCCGGCTGCCTTTTGACTTTCACCGAGGGGAACGGGAAAACTAAAGGAAGAACTATAGCCCTTCTATTCTTTTCAATGTAGCAGGTTGACTGATCATGGAGAAAAGAATCTACACGCGGTTTTGCTGTACAGACAACCGAACACACAGCCATAAAATACAGCTTTTGATATTTCTACATTGAAACAGAATGACCATTCGATTCCATCATGAGCATTTGTTCCCATCTGAAATCGTATCCTGGTTTACAGGAGAGTAGGACAATTTCCAAAGGAGAAAGTTTGCTCTCCCGGACCACCAGTGGATATAAAGATAAATTGTGTTAGATTAAATCGTAGCAATTTCACCGCACTCTTTCTACACGCTCGGCAAGAAAATATGTAGTAGGGAAATATACGTGGTCGGTAGTGGAGCGTTGCAGCAAGTACCAGGAAAGATTACAAACCACACAGACAGACAGGTCGAAAACAAAGTGATTGAATTTTTTGGTCAAGATTTTTTGTTGTAGGCTATTTTTTACAAAACAAGTATTCTATGCCTTTCCTACCACAATACCAGTGAAGAAATAAAGAACGTATTAACGTATGTTTTTAAAGAATTACAACTCCATCATTGACCATACACGGAATCACATTGAAATCATGACCATATTGGATTCGTAAAACTTTGTTAGAATGCCTTTGTCCATAATAACTATAACCATCATCAGGATATTTGACCATACACTATTACTAAACCCTGTGGTTTTCATCTCCCACAATTTCAGCTCGCGAATATGACACTGACTGACAAGGCTACAACAATAAATGTGAAAAGTAATGGTCATTTCAACCAAAAACCGTCATTATCGACTATACAACTTCATCAGCCTATCAACCCGTTCGCCCACCTATGGATTGCCGTATTCAGCATTTTGAATTTTTTCGTGCTTTCCACTTTTCCACTCTGTGTTTTTCTATAGTTCGTTTTTTGTTGGGTAATGTTTTTATTTATTTTAGTATTTCCTGGAGCGAGAAATACGCAAACACGGTTACACTGTGTGTCACAGGACATGACGCGCTTGATTTTATGTGGCATTTGCCATTTTGGGAGGGTTTGCTCAGTTTTGTTCTGTTTGTAAAAGGATACTTGCTGCTTTTTTGTATTTTTTTCTCCGGAACAATGGCGAAATAGCGTAAAAACATTTTAAAATTGCAGCTTCAAGAAGACCATAGAATCGACTGGACTTGATTAAATTCTCCAGCGACAAAGCAGTACTATTTGGGTTGGTGGTGGTGTGCAAACTTTAAATAAAAATCTATGACTATGACATGGAGATTTGTTGCATTACATATTTTTTGCTGACGAAAATAAGAATTGAGCACTAGTCTCGACAACTTTGTAACAGGATACTTGTTATGGGACGAGATTATGTAAACCCAGAGTTGACATCGTGGTTGATACAACGTTGTCCTTTGGTCCTTTTCGGATAATTGTACAACACATAGGCCGTAGATGCATGGTGTAGCATAGAGAACGTTGTTGTTTTTGTCTTTCCTCCTTCTATACGACAATTGCCTTTAGCTTTTATTCCAATATCAATGAAACGGACGGGGGAAAACTTTTATAGTTTCTATTATTAACCTCAAGAAATGACATCTCTTCTGCTGCATCTCTGAAAAGGGCATTTCTCTTCGGATGAGAAAGCTCGAGAAGGATATTGCATCTGGGCAGTTTTATATCCTCAACAGAGAAATGAAAGCGAGCAGCGGTAAGTAGTTTACATTGAATCCCTTTTATTACAAAGCCTCTCCTCTAAACTGCACTACATCAACTCTGCTGTTATTATTACCATAGGTATTTTATACTAAAACCCGGAAAACTATTCCCTTAAAAACTTATTTCGTCGTTTCAACGAAAAGGACGAATTCCCTCTCTTGTCTTCCTTGCGACTTGCGAGACAAAGAGATATTATAAGGCCTGCTTTAGGGGGAAACAAGTGGATATGATAAGGATCTGTCTTCTCTCCATTCATTCATTTCCTCTCCTGTCTTGTCTGTTGCGAGTTAAGATCTTTTACTCGAAATCCTTATTAGTAATTTATTATGTGGCTATATATTTATGTGTGGGTATTTATGTGCTTAGTCACTTGGCAGGCTTGTCGTTTTCTTTACTTTCTTTACAACATAATCTGTACGTTTTATATTATGTATAATATTATGTACGATAGTGGTATTAGATATTTCTTGGGTTTCCTTCGACCGTTTGTCGCTCGGGGTCTACTTTAAGAAACCAAAATTCAGTAGATGATCAGTTGAAGGAGGCTTGTACAAGATGCAGAGCGATCTTTAGAGATATTTCTTCGACAGCTCAGTTTTCAGTTTGTACTGCTTACTCATCTGTCTACATGTTTGCAATTTGCACACGTGTACTACATAAAAGATATGTGTGCGATAGATAAACATATTCGTGTGTACTAAGGAGAACAGTTTTGGATTATTTGTTTTCGTACAGTGTACTGTTCCTGTGTCCTACCTCTTGGCAAGGATTACGAAAATATCTTGTTAGCCGGAAGGAACCTTCACTTTATTATAAAGAACATGTGCATTTATCAAAAATATATATCCTTTGCATTAAATATTAACGTACTAACTGGCGGGGGCGGAAATAATGTTTCAAATAACTGGTACTACAGACACCCATTAGCGATGTGTACTCTAGTATACTGTATTGTTTACTATAACATATATTATCTCTGCAACTTAATAGTATTGTATTCCGTATGGGACAGAGCATTTTTGAAACGGTCAATGGTTTAGTTAGTTAAATATATTATTTATTACGTCTAAGTCTGAAGTTTCAAGTTACCCCAAAGCGTTGTAAGGAAACTTGGTTGCCGTTTAAGTATATGGTGTCTAAGGCAAGTAGATTTTGTTTCATAGTTTAAAGCTTTCATACCATTGCAAACAAGCAATCTCAGACAATACTATTGGAGAAAAGTGTGCATATTGATCCAACAATTTAAAAATTCGACCGTACCATTTTTACCTTTTTTCGACTGTTGTATTTACTTTCACTGTTGCACTCGATAAAACGAATGTAATGTCAGTTTGGAACTACAATACAAGTACACTGTATAATATTAAAGCTAGCATACAATATATTAGTGATGATAACATATAAACAAAATATTATTTACGCACTGTATATCATGTATAGGTAGATCGACGTCTACCTAACCCCGTTTATTGAAAATAGCAGGCAAAAAAATTTGATGCTTTTTGGCGTCGGTTAAATAAATAAAAATAAACGCATTTATATCATTAGAAGATATTTTTGCATAGAACTATGATCGAATGTGTGTAGATAATTAAAATTAGCATAGGTTTTTATCTCGAAAACAGTACCTTTCCGGGATAAAGAATAGGTGACTGTCAATAACACGAAATACGGATCAAATCAAAATTTAAAATAAAATTTAACATGCTGTGTGCAATTCAGCAGCATCATACTAAATTCATATAAAAAAGTGATATCCGTTTAAAGGAGTTGCTACGTATGACAAGCGGAAGTTTACTCTGTTGTCAACAAGCTGTCTACTTGGGCAGTAACACAATTTACCAATTTTATGAACTGCAGAGAACACAGTCCGGAAATACAGCACCACAGGACTACATGACCAATTTGTAATGGATCTGTTTTCTAAATCCAAACTGTTGTAGGATTCCCCCTGTTCAGTCCTTAGAAAGATAGACACTATTTTTCATTTTTTGCATCGATTGAACTTTTATACAAATTTTCGAATTTCTGAAAACTTTTTATTGTTAATCAAACCATAATGTCTAAAAATACTGTTTAGATTACTTATCCGCGAAGGTGTTTTAAATTTTGTACAGGATTTCATTTCAGAAAAGTAGTACAGTTTGGTATAAGATGTTGAGTTTTTGATTTTACACCGTTTAACTACCAACGAACAAGTGCAGTTTTTTTCAATTTCTCATAAAAATTGGAAGTACAAACGATATATCTGCCTTATTGGAACATCTAAAGGATTGCAAAGTACCACATCCAACCACCAGAAATATAGACGAGTAGCGTTTATAAAAACGACGAAGAAGGATTTGAATAAAAATAATGATTACTTTCATATACAGTTGAGGCTTACAGAAGAAAGTTCCCCGGCAGAAAAGTCTTTATATGGTAAAAAAAAATATCTAATAGCAAAAAATAAATTAACATTACATTATAAAAACGAATACACTAAAACAATGTGCGAGAGAAGTTGAGTGTAAATATTCAATCTAGTCCTCTAGTAAATAATTTATGTAATATAAACACTTGTATTTTTGGCAACATTTAAATACATCATTTGGTTAAGAAATATTTCCACTGCGCTGCCTACATACATAATTTTTAATGCATACATTTTTGACACTGAAACTATTAATGCACAATTAATTTCAGTTTCATGTGATAACTGGTATCAAGTAGCGTAAGCATTCCTATGTAGATACTAAATTCCCTGGTACACGGCAAATTCGCACTATTTAAAGAGTTAAATTACACACTAATTACAATATACATTAGTTTTAAAAAGATTGGTACACTTAAAACAAGGGAAGGTTAAATCCAAGTTGACTTAAAGTTTAGTTTTTAATTTCGTATATGTACGGGACAGACAAACAAACCTTTTTATGAACTAAAACCATTGGGTAAGTAACTTTCACCGCTAAGTAAATTTGCAGTGTATTTACATCTATGCTACAAATAATATGCAATCTCGATCAAGCATAAAAGTTTACATATCGTGTGCGCACAACGTAGCTACGAAAGAAAGCGTCTACATGACATTAACTTACATGATATATGTATCGCCATGCATGCAGAAATCCCTTACAATTTAAACATAAACCAGTAGAAAAAGCATCTCATGCTGCTGTTCTTTTAGTCAAATACTTCATGCCCAACCAGACATTATTGTGATGTGACTGCTGCACAGAGTTTGAGCTTGTCGTTGTGATGACTGTTGAGCTCTTCTTGCTATCGTATGTATTGTTCTTGTTACATAATCAACCCTCAAGTGTAGGTGTATCGACGTAGCTAAACGAACTCGATTTGATAAGCGCTTCCCGTTAAACTTATAATCGATACAATTCTTGCAATAATACCAACACGACACATTCTATACTCGTCCACACCTCCAAGGCCTTAGTTTGACCTTGCACATGAAATCGATTATTTTTCTTTGTTCCCTTCAGCTTGATAATTTCTTTCGAAAGAATCTTTACGCAATCTATATGATATTACAATGCAAAACTTTCTGTTAACCACACCACCCGAAAAATTATTTTTACCCTTTGTGGTCATCTTCAAAATTCGGTGACTCCCAAAAGACAGAAGAACAGGGTTAAATCTTTAGTAGTTGAAATGGCTTGAGATACGTACTAAAATGTTTGTGTGTTTGCCTTCCTTCTCGTATATGTCCTATTCTTTTCTCCTGATTGAATCCTTTTACTTCAACAACAGAATCCAATTTCCCTTTATCGCATGGAATAATACAAACGCACGACAAGAGTTTTCATGAATGAATGAATGAATGAACGAAATGAAAGCACAACACCATATATTTATATACAATGAGTTTACGGGTTTGCAAAGGCACGGATGTACTTATGAGTTTTATATGTGTGAATAGATACTTTCATGTCCTTGTACTAGTAGTAGTATTATTATTATGTATTTATCACGCTGTTTTGCCTTCTTCCACATGCGACCAGTCGCAATAAAGCACCACCATATTTTACATGAGTGCGACGTGTGCGAAAACGAAAATACACATCCTGGGTCACTGAAATCGAGCTTTCATAGGTACTTTATTCACATGCGCATTTTTATTATCCTGCATTTTATATATTTATGAATAAAAGAATCAGAATGTAATGCCGTGCATTTCTATCCCGTTAAAATAATTTTGGCTACTTATCTGGAAAACGGGGAAAGTTTGAAAACTGATAGAAGCGAAAGAAAAAATGTAACAAAATGAACCCACATTCCACAGCGTAAGTATCTACCTATGCAGTTTTTAAAGAAAGGTTTTTCTAAAATACTCCCAAAAGATTCTGGTCCTGTTCGGATAGAAAATTACAGCTATGCCGACACGATATGTTACATACTTTTACGTAACAACATCGACTTGAATTTTGTTCAGGGATTCAATTTTCAGAGCAGTGTTAAAGAATTGACGAACGGATATTTTTCAGTTCAGTGATAATTGACGTTCATGGTTGACTGTTTACAGTATATATATATATATATTGACTATAAATGCCGTACCGTTCGTATACTATATGTATATGCCATGTTATGACATAGCTATTTAAATAAATAAACTCAGTGTGAGCATGTCCTCACAATGCCTGGTCAAAAAGAAGAGAAAGTTGATTAAAATAGAATACCATAAATGAAAGGTCTAAAGTTTTTTGGGTATCGGGTAATGTTACCGTAAAAAATATAACTTATTTTTCTACCAATGTGCCTAATCGTACTCAAGCGTAAACTGTAGAACTGCGAGAAGGAAAAAATCGTAATATCTTGCAATATCCGTACAGTTCTGTAGCGTAAGAATACAGTACGCATTTTACTTACTACAGTTGAGTATTATAGTATCGGAAAGTCTACACTTCACTGAATCACAATAAAATCGATCATTGTAAATCATTTGATATTCAATACGTTGCTCAACATAAAGATATATTTCGAATATATCTGTCCGTTTATTGAAAATTCATCCGATTTACAATCGCAATTGCCAGTATTTTTTTTTGGACATTACATAAAAAGTCTGAGTGTATATCCAAAGGTTTGTTTTATGAGCAACTGTCCATCCTGTTATTCCTGTTGGACAAACATGGCATATTATATTGAAGTTACGTACCAACTACCAAAATAACGTAACCGATATGACTGATATGATATTGGTATGTTACAACTGAATTTTGATACTTATTACCGAACCTCTTGGACAGTCCTCAAAATTGCTCTTGACCAAAAGATGCATCCTGTGCTGTGCTTCTGTTGCGTACGTATCCCTATGCTTGCTTGTCGGTACTTTTGCCTCTTTCTGGA
>JAHZNB010005060.1:0-18010 GCA_027744295.1 Callyntrura guangdongensis
ACATCGTAACTAAAAATCGTAAATGAAATCGTAATTGACATCGTAACTACATCTACTTCTTCATCTACGTAATTTCCTCATGGCTTTGACATGACTAGTTTTACAGTTTGCCAGTTTATTATGTACTCTTATAAGGTATGACATATAGTTATAATTATGATGCATATTAATCTTTTTACACGAATCTATAAACCCGATGCGCGATGTGGTGCAAATAAAATATGGCGGTCATACAGAGGCTAATTTTGATTTGCATGAGGTTTCAAATTAATTAAAAAAATAATTCACTATGGAATAAATATTTTTTATTTACGTATCGCAACAAATGAATTCATTTAGTAATGCAGTAGAAACTACGATAAATATATAAGACGCGGTAACACGGTTGATTAGCAGCACATAAGTTCATGCAAAGTCGTAGTGCATGGAAGTACAAAATATTTTGCACATAACTGATTAGCGTAGTCAATGCAATCATGGAAGAACTGAAGTGATTCGATTCGCCGGATGTGATAAATGATCAATGACGAAAGACATTTTAAAGTGGAAAATTACAAATTAACAAAATACATTCTTCAATGGTTTGGAGCAAAGCATGAACTTAACCTTGGTATTGTAGCAAAAATTTATTTAGTGTTTCCTGTCGAAACGGACCACAATGCTCCCAAAACTAAAGACAAGAGAGAGCGCTTAGGTGACGAAATATACATAATGCGAAACATGAAGCAATACTTACAAAGTAATAGTAGTAAAGTGACAAAGTAATCACTTGACTTGTATTCAAAATTCCCTCCAACCCTCCCACCAACTGGAAACCATAAAATCACTACCAGGGGAGCTTAAGGGATGTGTGATTGATTAGTGAAAACAGAACTTCAAAATTCTTAGCAGTTCCATAGTTACCACTAAGTGACATTTTTGAAGACCTTGTGGGCGCCACATGGCTTCACCTGGAAACTCCAAAATCACTAACAAAGAAGATTAAGGGATAAGGAACCAATCGGTGGAAACAGAATCTCAAAAATCGAAACCGTTTTGGAGTTATCGCACAGACAGACAGACAACGTGAAGTTAATAAGTGACTTTGACACTTAATGATTGGATTTGGGTAACTATAATGGACACCAACGTGATTATTCGCTTAGGGCTGAGGCATTTTAAATAATGGCACTAGATTTTACACGATGAATCTATTATTGCCAACCAAAATCTCAATGGCTTTGTTTTGTGTACCGACGCTTGCATCATCAACACCTTTAGATTTCAGAACGCAATTGGATTTTTTACAGCGGGATCTATTTAAAATTGTTTTACAAAGATTTTTGCTTAATTACCGCTGCTACATGTCATTCATAAATGGTGGGGTCATATATGGTTTTCTAAATTCAATCCTCTTTACTAAATAAGATGGAAATAATTTGAATATTTGAACAGACTGTTTTAGCTTTCGGCTAGTAAAAAGCGGCAAACAAATTTTACAGCCGATTTCATGGTCAAAAAATGTTTATCTGGCAATATTATGTATGTGTTAACATGTTATCCTTGAGTGAGTACAATTAAAACGACTGACCACACACATACAACATAGCAGAGCACTTTTTTCCACTTTAACAACCAAAATATGAATTATGGTGGAAACTCGTTGCTACCAATATAAAACCAACTGAAATAAGCTAAACAAAATTACCGCATACAATCCATTGTCCACAAATTCATGTCTATGTTGCTACTGAATAANCAATCCATTGTCCACAAATTCATGTCTATGTTGCTACTGAATAACTGAATACTTGACAAATGAGAAATTCCAGAACCAAATAATTTGGAAAAAACAACACGTTTCTTGTTTTTTTCGTTTTCCTGGGTTTGAGTTTGAAGGGCCGGTTTTCCAGAGGCTTGCTACAAGTAACTACAATGTATTTAAAAAAAATCCCATCGTGTTTCAAACAAACGACGTCTTTTCATTAATATTAAAATAATTCACGTCCGAGCGTTACCCGTAAGGTGTACAGCTACGATTCGCTTGGTGAGCCGTGAACCTGATCCTGAGTGAAAAGTCTTGTTAAAAAGGGAAAAAGCCCGAAAAGGGACTCTCATCCGTATAAATAAATTTACAGAGACTACAAAGAATCGTAAATCTAAAGCCATCATGGGGCTTAGCTACTCACAAACTTCGCAAGTTTTTAAAATGAATATAATTTTTATTACTAAAATTAAAAATAATACTGTAATATTTTGCTACTTAAAATTTTGAGGATAAAGAAGAATGTAAGGTAGACAGTAGGCACAATTCATGGTTTGCATTAATGGCTCCTTTTCCCTTGTTTTGAACATGTGACGTGACAACTGCTTTATATATTAAAAACAATCGTGAAACAACTATGGATTACGTATTAGCTAATAATTTACGAGTAGATTTTATTTTTTCATTCCACAGAAAATTTTCGTTCAGTTCAGCTATAAAAACGACGATAAAAACTGGTATGTTGTGTTTTGTGAATTTCATTATTGCTGTTAAGCTTCCCGTCCCTTTCCTTTCTTTTTCTTACCACCTTTCGTGGGATCAGTGGCATTGGATTTAGCATTTGCTTGAACAGAAGACAGCGGAGCTGCATGTCCCGTGGATTTTATATGACGAAATAATTTTGTCCGACTAGAAAAGTTCTGGTTGCAAACCATACATTTTGCTGGAGTGTTATCCTTAACATTGTCGTCGTCGTCCTTTTCTTGATTCGGTTTGTTTTCACTTGGTGTTGGATCTTCACTTGCTGTACCCTTCTTGGCTCTCCGTCTTTTCTTTTTAGAATTCTTTGAAACATCGGCTTCGTTATCTGAGTCTGGTTTTGCTACAGCTTCCGTTGCTTCGGTTGGATGCTGATCTTGATCACTGCTTTGGGAATGATTACTTCGAACTTTACTTTTAACCTTTTTCCTTTTGGATGTGGCAAACGCTGTTAAGTCTGGCTCATCATTGTCATCTGGGTCATGAGAATCTGTATCCTTGTCTATAGTTAATCCGTTCACTTTTTCCGTTAGTTTATTAAGAGTGTCTTCGTCATTATCGACTTCACATTCACTTGGAACATTCTCTTCGGTAAAACTATTATTATCGATATCACTGTTTACATCTCTACACTGGTCATCCGGTTCTTCGTCAGAACTATTTGAATCATCTAGTTCTTCGTCTTCTTCCAGTTCTTCCCTGAGTCTTTCAACTTCTGCCAGGTGTTTCTTAGACTTTTCGTGGTTTGCAAATCTAATACAACAAAAGCATATGGTATTCACTTCTGAGTAGGCTGTAAATTTAAAATAAATGTTAACGTAATAATTTTATCATACGCTTTTTCTGTTCTAAAGGATTTATTACAGGCTGGACAGTAAAGACAAGAAACTTCTTCCTCCGATTCATCCCCTGAATTTACGTCTCCATATTCTCCTGCCATTTCCTTCAGATGCATCTACAGGCACACATATGTATAATAGAAAATTTGATAAAATACTACAAAATATACACAACCGAAAGCAAAATACTTTCTCGCAAACACTATTTTTTGTTACATTTATCTTCTGTTGTTCCTTTTCTCTTTCCTTTTTCAGAGATTCCAGTGTTTTTTTTCGCTCTGCTAAAAGCTTTAATTTTTCTTCTTGCATCCTTTTTGCTGCAACAGCCTCCTTTTCCTTCCTCAAAGATTCTTGTTGATTACGCCACTCCTGAACGCGCTTGTCTTTGCGTTTTACAAAATCAACTAATGCGCGAACCTGTTGGTTCCATGCTTTCCTTGCTTCAGCACGAACTTTTTTGTTTTCTCTTTCCATCATTCTTGCTACCTGAAACATAGTATTGGAGGAAAAACAAAAGGGTAAATCATGTTTCACTGTGGAATTTCCACCGGAAAATAGGGCAACGACAAAAGAAACTTATTTTGCTATCAGATTTAGCTTAACTCATACCATACGATTTCCTGCTCTCCTTGAATCGTATTCGTCCTTCCACATAAACGATTTGCAAGTGCAGTATGATTCCCAGAATGCATAAAAAGGACCAACCACCTGTATTTATTACAAAAACCCGGTATAAATAAACTTTTGATGTTCATTAAGTACTAACAAGGACAGGATTGTTGCTTACATCATATGAACTTAAAGAATCTCCAAATGATGGCATTTCTTCTACATTTCCCGCGTCAACTTCTTCATTCGTTATGAGTTCAAATACCTCTCTATATTTGTAAAACAAAATTAAATAAATGAAACGTGTTTGGGAGTTTGTTTAAAGTTCGTAGATTAAAATTACAATTTTTGTTAATAAACAGGGTACCTGTATACTGTGTAAAAGCCCTTTTCATCATCTCCATATCCTGAGAAACAGGACGATGTAAAATAAGGAAATAAGTCTACAATAATATCGTCATCGTCCGGGTCAAAACCTAAAAAACAATTAAAACTAACATTAGGTTTTGTAGCGCGTTTTTAGACAACCACAATTTTGTCTATTACAAAGCCAGTGGTTCCCACATAACCGCATTGATTAATAAAGCCGGCATTTAACCTTCTCTGAGTACAGCATCCCTTTAAATTTTACACATAATAACTATGGCTATTAAAAGAATATAATGTTTCATCGTATATTCCTGTTTGTTTACTGAATTGCCGGATGGGTTTTGACAATAATATATTTATTTAAAGATAATTATAACATTACCTGGATGCTGTTGTAAAGCAAGTTTTCGAAATGCCTTTTTAATTTCATCTTCAGTGGCATCTCGTTCTACACCGATTATGTCGTAATAACACTTTTTCGTTTTCGCTGAACTCATTGTTCAAATAGTATGGTCGAAGTAACTTAGATACGAATAAAATTGTCACAAAAATTACATACGGTTGTTGTTGTACGACAGACAAGTAGCTTTTAACAGAATTTATATTTTCAACTATTGAATTATTCTAACTTTTATTTTATTGGTGTTGTGTAGCATGTTGTGTATGCGTACATCTGTTTCGTTTTAAGGATAAACGACAACGCCGCGCTGCTATTCGTTCAATAATCACAGTAGAGGCCAAGAGGCCATGTGTTGTGGTTCCCACCACTAGTCCTTGATATGTTTGTCAATACTGAGATACTTTTACGTATAATATTCGTTTGCGCATCAATAACAATATATGCAACTATGCAACACCAAGAACGCCAATCAAACCCAGTGCATTATTCCATTGTTCTTTACACGACTATCCAAAAACCAAGCAATTTCAGCTAAATAAGCTGTAAGTAGGATTCAAATTATTCTTCTGTCCCATAAACCTGTCCTGCCAGTAATCTTTGAAATCAACTCTTACAGTTCGGAGCTATTTATGGTCTGGCTACGTGCTCGGGGGAGGGTGTTGTTGAAATCTTCTGTTAACCGGATCATTTAATTATTTGCCTGGTTCAAATACCATTCAAATACTATTCAAATACCATGATTATCATGCAAACTGCCAGTGGCATCCCATCAGGGGGCATAGGGGGACAATCCTATCCTGTAATGTATTAGCCACCCTATCCTGCAATGTTAACGGGTCCGATAGTGTGGGGTTTGTACCCCCTGTACCCCCGGTTGTTATGTCTCTCAGAAACTGGCGAACATACAATTTATTGGGGATTGGGCGATAACGCAAAACTTTCTTCGCACAGTGTTTCCCAGAATAACGACGCAAGCACAGTGGGCTGTACTTCATCCTTGGTCGTGATTATGATCATCACTGATGATTCATCAGTCATTAGTACTGATGTACATCATCAAAATGAAAGCAGAAAGCAAATTCTGTACTGTTGTGAGTGATGTGCTAAGCGTTGATTTACTGATATCTCTGTACAGTGCACAAAAGGCAGTTTAGTAGGTGTAGTTTAGATGGAACTTGAGATGAATGTAATCAATCATGCACGGCAAGAAATTACAAACACAAAATTATCCAAACCGCTCCGACACTACGTTTATAAAGAACTTACAACTATCTACGCCATATTAAATATGCACGAAAACAATCAAATTAAGAAAACGGACTTCTGCTGTTATATACAGCGTGTTTTATTTATACTTTTTAATGTACAGAATAGCATGCTTGGATGCTTTAATCAATGGGAGATCGCGATTTTCACAGTTAAATTTTTGTTTTTTAAGCTTTCGATTAACGTGAGGCGTAAAATGCGTCATTAATCAATCAGTAATATAATTGTATTATAATACTAGTGTTGAACAATGGCGACAATTTAAAAGAATAAGTATGCAATGTATTAAAGTATTTAAAAGTAGTATTTTATATTTTTTGCGTGGATAAATTCTAAATTAATTTTAAAATGTAATGCAGGTGTTTATGCTTTTTCTATATAATAACTCCACAAAAGCATATTTCTATTGAGCTGTATTAAAATTTGATTTCAAGACACCTCGTAACACAGATAAGAGTTGTATTTTAAATTACCAAATTAGATTACTGTTTCTTTAAGTATAAAAGTATCAATATATGAGCAGTTGCTACCGAGTTGGGACTAATGTTTATTAAACTTTGCATGCATGCAGTAGTTTGGCGTAACACAAGGTAAAAGTTTAAGAAATACCTATTTACGTTGTTGTTCACCCAGATGAGCTTTTCGTTAAATCCTCGCATAATTCACGTAATTTTTCATGTTCTTCATTCAGTAATGCGACTTCACACTCAATATCCGCTACGCTTACTTTTGAAAGTTGTGCTATGGCTTTCAATCTTGTATTTTCAATCTCTGCTTCTCTAAGCTTGTCGTCTAATTCCGTTACCATTCTAAAATAATTACAAAAATACAAATTAAAAAATACCTTTACTTTTTGTGTCCTCGTAAAACCGTTTTTCTCCGGTGATAGTGAGTAAAAATCATAGAAATTAATACAGAAGAAAAATAATAATATTTTCTGTATCAATATTTTGCATACTTTCGCGATACTTTCGGCACTGCATTTATTGTTGACAAGTTTTCACATTAATTTTGATCGTTAAACAAATTATATTGCATATTATTTTGTTTCGTTGCTGCGTTTTTTGCGGGGAACCCCTCATGGGAAGATATCCGATTTTTGTGTCGTTTTTCAGAGCGTAGCGTAGCAACGAAATAAATTGCAATATTTTATGTTATACGATAAAACTAAACGTATTTATTAAATGATGGGCCGTAAATATCGCAAAACTATAAATAGTTCCGTGGGGACACTATATCATTTTAAATTTTTAGTAAACACCTAAACTCATGTGTCGTCACCCATCTGTTAGAAACAAATATGTTAACTGTAGTAGTTAATACGTATATGCAGAAGTATATATTCTGAATTTTGTGATCAGTACAATTGAATAATGTTATCAACAAAATTTATGAAAATTTAGTTCTGAAAATTTTGTGACATAGATTTGACATGGAGGTCCCAAAACCCCGATTTTTTCAAACGTTCTAAATAAACGCTCCCAAACAGAAATGAGTATTAATCAATTTAAAAGATTTCTCGTACTCGTTAAATTTCGCATTAGAGTGATCTTGAAGTGCTCGATTTCGTTCCTTCTTTATTTTAATACGCTCTTGACAAACAGCCTCTCTTTGATTCAAAATTTTGCAGTTCGCCTGTACAAGAGCTACAGCTTTTTTTGTCTTCTCGTATAGCCTAAAAATTCAAGGAAATAAAGTTCAATAAGTTTCGCTAAATTTTTTTGGTCATAGTTTTGATTTTACTGAATTACATACAATGACATTTCTGGATAACAAGGTGCAGCCGCCGCTAAAAGGTTTCCAATTTTTGTTCGTTCCGCAATGACTTTCTCCTTTCCTTTCTTTGCTTGCTCTAGGCGTTGTTTAGTTTTTAGATGCTCATCCACATTTTTTATCATCTTTAGCTCGAGATTTGATTGTTTCTCTCTGTAAAAAATAAAATTTAAATATTCGAGGCGCCGATAGCATGTTACAAGTAACGACATAAAGAACAGAAGACTATGGTACCACATCATAATCGTACTTACAGTTTCTCCTTCTTTTCTACGCTAAATCGACTTGTCAAGAGCGTTATCTTTTCTTTAAGTTGCTTAATACGAGTTATTTTATCCGCGAAAGGATGATTACAAGAATTTGGAGGGATTTGAGCGACATTACTACCACTAGCGTTTATTGAAATGACAGTAGGGTTGGCTCTGTCGTCGCTGTTTGATTCGATTTTATTTGGGGAAATATGCATGCTAGTTTTTTCAGGACCACTGGAAAATTGTTTTGACCCATACGCGTCCCTTGTTTGCAATTCAGATTTTATTTCATAGTCGTAATCGTCTGCTTTCTCGCCACATGTGTTAGAGTGAGATGTAGCACTATTTATCATTGCACCATTCGGTGAATCTTGGGGTCCTGTTTCATCATCGTTATCGAGTTTATTTAATGGCGCCAAAATGGGTTCCGAATCATGGCTAGATGAAGACTTGCTGCCATTCATGGTAGATAATTCACCGCGGATCGTTAATTCATTGATTTTTTCGCACAGGGAATCAGTTTGTAAATTCATTTCCTCCACCTCTTCATTATGGCTGGTGTTGTTGATAATGTTGTTTCCATGGTGCTCGCTGACAATGTTCATATTTGCACTGGATAAGCTCAGGGTAGCAAAGTGACTGCACAATGACTGTTGTAAATTACATGGAGAATTCGTCTCATTTTCAAGTTTTTCATCAGCAGTAACCTTTGTCTCTTGTCCATCAGCCTGTTCATTAACTTCCTTTTTTGCCTCTTCGCGTTTTACTTCAACTGACAGCTTTTTAGCCGCCGCAATGAGAACAGAAACAGAGCTGTTTGTTTTGTGTTTTAATAACGTCGATTCGGTAGTGTCAGATGACTGTGCTCGAATGGCGGATTCATTAAGGTCAGCGAACTGAAGAACAATGTTAAATTTTTTTTTATATTAATGGCATTATAATGAACATGAAGACATACACATATATTATATTTGTTAGATATAATACATTTCAAGTTTTTGAAATAGGTTTTAATGTTATACCTCCAGCGCTGAAACATAAAACCCCACCTCATCGCCATCACCAATACCATCATCATAACTATGATTTAAGGATCCTGTTGGCAAAGGACTAGTTCGAGAAGTAGAATTTCGATTTGACCCAAAATCACTCGTGGTCACGGACATATCCTGACAAGCGCTGTGGGTGAAACGCAAAACATCTATCTATATATATCAAAATTAATGTACTAACTTTTAACTGAGCTTGTGATTATAAATGTGAAATCAAATACATACGTAACAAAAGAACATTCACTATCACAAAACAGTGAAGCATTCCCATTATTGTTGTTTTCCGTATTTCGAACCCTGGAAAGATGTTTCGGGGCTGGGGGGTTAGGAGCTTTGAATTCGGCAGAATCCCAACCGGGCAAGTCTTTTGAGTACAACGGATCGAATTTTGTAAACAGTGAGTCTCTTTGCCTTTTACTTACCAATTCTGTGTTTGGGGCTCCCCTGTGTGCCAGGGAATCCCAATCTGACGCTGTATTAGCGGTTATAATGTCTGTGCAAATACAAACGATAAGCATTTATTAAAATTTAAGCTAATAGGAATAAAAAACTATCCAACATATATTGACTAATATAACTAATGAAAAATCTTTAATTACTTTCTGATGATATAAACTGCTCATCCTCATTTAGCGATGACAATGACGAATTTTGATGACGTTGAGACATTTCTTTTCAAAGTACTTTTAACACTAATACTTCCTGGAATGCAAAAATTTCTGTTTGTTTAATGGGAAAATAATGATATAAAAATCTGCTAAAATATTCTTAATGATTGGGACTGTGGCTATAAGTGCGGAAAAAACTGTTAACTTTGACTTGTATACCTAACATAATATATAAAACACCATAATAGTGGTGAATATTTAACTAGTGATGGTATTAATATGAAAGAGAAAAATGAATCATAATTATACTTTGCAAAGCGATCACTGACTGTCCTACCTGGCACGACGTTGCCTACTGCCTACTGCCTATTCCGTTTCATTCAGAAAACTGAAGAAACATAACTCCGTATACCAAATCGACAATACTTTAAAATCACTAAAGCGTTGTGTAGTGTCACAACAAGACGGATTAAATGAAAATTTGTAGCCTACGTGTATTTCTACTTTTTCCTTTGTCACTAAAACTATCTCACGGACTAGCTACAATCATTATGCAAATAACCTGTGTAGCAAACACATTAAACATACAGCCATCAGGTTCTAAAAATTTAAAATTTAACAGAGAATCCGTACAAAACCATTATTGTGAAACAAAAATGTCTTCAATTTCGTTATTGCTCCAAGTTATGGGTATAGATAGAACACATTATTCTTAGAAAAGCGGCTCAACATCTCGTCATCCCTAAACATGCATGATGAATAGAATATGGGTATCGTTCCGTCAGTATCCTCAGAAGAAAATACTCATTATAAAGGAGATTTTGGTAACCTTTTTAAAGAATCGGGTCCCTACACATCTATATATTGTACTGTAACTTCATTCTATGACAACTGCCACATATTCGAACGAATGATCATCTTCAAGGAAAGAGTAGCAGATTAAGTGGCAATAAGTCGTTGAAACTCATAATGAGAGGTAGACCGATCGACATTTTTAAGATTTGATTGATTATATTCTGATTTAAGCTTTTGATAGCTGTCCTATATTACAAACGAAATTAGCTAAGGTACATAGAAAAACGCCAAAATGCGATAAACAAAGGCGTACGTTTTTGTGTTCGTAAACCTGCACAAAAAAAGCAGACCATTTTTTGCTCCGTCCACACAAAAGTTCTCAGAGGTCGTTAATTTGCATAAGTGTAGCCATAATACAATTCAAACATATTGAAAAACTAAATGCGCACATGAATACATAGGTAATGAAAAACTAGTTTGGAACTCTCTTATTGGTAGTATTGGCAAATCTGCCTTTAATGCTTTTTCTCCAATGCCTTGTATTGTAAGTTAATAATTGTACAATGTACTGTAAATGCAGGCTCCAATAATAATACATTTGATATGACATTTCAGTAAAAAGGCAATTGGTGTGTACGACGAGGTTAAATGCGTTCAGGTTTACGTTATTGTCAGTTCCTTTGTAACACTTACTGTGCATGAATTACAGCAAACTGAAGTTGAAAATATTTTCCCATCTTTCTACAAAACTGCAGTTTTCTCCATTATCGGTTACAGATCATGCATAGGAGCGACTTACAAATTATCACCAAAATCAAACATAACAAACTGGTGATGGGATATGATATGACTGCTAAGACAATTGAGTACAAGTAAAAACTGAGTACGTTGTCACTTTCATACGTACTTTGCAGGTAGCAAATAAATCACAAAATACATACACGTTATATAAATAATACATCATTTTTTGGTTTTCACACCAAAACAAAAAATAGTTACTACGATAGCCACTATATGTCAAAAGTACAATATAAACTTCATGCGCAATGTTATTGAAAATATCAAAGTTAATCATAATTACGATGATGATATGACATTAATAAGTATCTAATATATGTACCTTAATGCTACCAGTGTCATTATTAGGTACCTCTTGGTTTGGTGGTCCTATCTTATTGTAACAAAATGAACGTCGCTATGACCCTTCATCCCAATTGGTTTTTCCACAAAAAAATGGTTAATGGTTGTACACAGGTTTACATTTTTTTATGCAATGAACTCTTCCCAACAACCAAAACATAAAACACATTACATATTATTTTCAGTTGAAATTTTTACGAAAAATGCTACACCACTTTTCTTTATATCACGCAATCAACAAGATCGTGTAGTGTGTAAAGAGGTGTGTGTGTGTATATGTTCGCTAGGATACATGATTTTTGTAATCATTGCAGCTATGCTCATGATCATCATTGTTGACATTATTATTGCAAAGGAAAGGCCTCATATTAGAACTTCGTATAGGACTACTTATATATCTCCCTACATGGCAACACCAGCAACACCTGTGCTAAAATCAACCCGCACCAAGCCAGCACAACTTGGTCGTCAGGTTATCTCTAGTGGTCAGCGGTTGTACGGTAAAACAATTACTAAGAAGGGAGAATGGAGATTTAGTATTCATCGGCCTTTTTTGTACAATTTTGCACGGTTTCTCGTCTAGAGACTACCCACTACCACCACCATACCACCCCACCTTAGCTGTTACGACCCTCGTCAGTTTTTGAAGTAATGACGCATCCTCAACTTATATGACTTTATATTTTTGTTTTGTTACCTTAATTCTTGTTCTCTTGCACAACGGGGTTGAAAATTTTTACAGATCACGACAACAACCGCAATAAATAGATTTTTTTAAACAGCGTCTTATTTCTTTACACATGATATGCATATACTGAAAAAACTTCAAAATTTTCTGTTTTTCTCATTCCCATTGAACATGAGTATTAAGTAAATGTACATAATAATATATACAGCTTTATATGGTAGGTCTGTTCGAAGGAATTTCCACCTATGGTTGTTTAGAAACACGAAAAATGCGTTGCAATGGGTTAGGTTTAGTTAAGCTTTAGGGTCAGAAAAATCGGAATACCCAAACCTAACATGTTACGTTTTTGTGTAATATTACAGTACACCTATATGATGGTCCGTCAGTATTTAGGTACTAATACATATAACTTCATATCTATATAAGCGATGTGATGAGAATGAAAAAACTTGCCATTTGACAATAATGCATGAATGGGTATACAATATACAATTGTTGAGGGATGAATACAGCATGGCAAAAATTGCGTTAAATCATCAAAATGCTCTCTTGTGGTATTTTGGCATTGTTCATGACGAGTTGTGCTGCCCTTTGTTTACTTGTCTACGTGCTTTTATACATTTTGTTTCCTATTTCACCTTAATTTTCATCTTTCAACTTTTGATTGATTTACAAAAATTGGTTCGTCGTACATCGTCGTCATACAGTCAGTCCACTTGGCTTTACAAATGTAACAATAGCATTTATTTTAATGTGTATCCAATGTTCCAGTTCACATGGACGCCATGTGAATGCTTTTTAGGTGGAAAACATTGTGTTGACCAGTAAAAATTGTGACTACGGAAACTTAGTGCAGCGAAATAGTCTCACATTTTTACATAATTTAAGTGTATTGCTTGTAAAGTCGTTAAAATGGCATGTCGTGCGGTGCACCATGGAGTATACATCAACTTTTTGCTGTTAGGCTTGAGCTCGCTGTCGTATTTGGATGCAAGTAGCCACATGCGAAGCGCCGGAGACTACTATACATCACAGCATGACCTCAGGAAATTAGCTACTAGTGAGCAGGAAATAGCTGATGCAGTTTCTCGCTATATTACAGTACTGGAGAAAAGGCTGGAAACAGCAAGAAGGTTTTGTTAATGCAAATTAACAATTTACACCATTTTTCGCAGTTTGTGGAGATACCTAAACAAAGTTGTTTGCTGCTTTCATTGATGTTGGATTTTCAGGTATCTTAGTGACTACGAGACTAGTGGTGTAAATTTCAATTTCTCGGAACTAGTTCCTCCACTTTCAAGTACGGGAACGGATGTTACTAGAAGAAATCCCAGCGCAAATACGGCGTACCCTGTAGCAGCACATCCATTAAGAGCGTATAGACTTTTGCGAAGATATGTTCAAGATTTGCCAACTTTGGAAAAAGAGCTTCGATCGGATGACGAACGAAGTAAGGTTTATGTACACACACGGACTAAGCATGGATAATATTGCATTTGGCATGTGTACCAAATGGAACACTTTGCTAAAAGCTCTCTAAAGAGAACTGAAACATCGCCTTACATCTCGCTCATTTCTTCCTTAGAATTTCTTAAACTGACGGAGAAAGTTAAGTCCAAGATTCCGTTTCCCACACAGCATGATATACAAGGAGCGACAGAGGGCATTCTGAGAGTCCACGATACATACGACATGAGCATAGATGATGTGGGTGACTTAATTTATTATTATTATTATTAAATTATTATTATTTAAATGCATTATTTACTGTGGAAGAAACAAGTTAGAGTTTTTGTCGTGATTTCGTTGCCTAGCATTATTTGCAGCTCTTGATCATGTCACCTGATAAAAAAATTTAAATCACAGTTTACCTCAGGAAACTTTTACGGCCTACATACCAACACGTCAATGAATGCTGCAGATTGCTTTTACATAGGGATTTATGCTTTGAAGTCGAGCATTCTAACAAGAGCTATACAATGGCTGGAACGTGCATATCGTTTGGTTATTCATGCACAAGACAGGACGATAACAATGAGAGAAGTTTCTGAAAAGCTGAAGGATGCCATTTTTCAAGTAAGAATAAGGAAATGAATGAATTTCAGCTTCGTATAAAGATTTTTTCCGAATGAATAGCAAAGCGAAATTCTTTCATTATAGTGTTCTGCATAAATAAATGCCAATGAATATTGATTCATCAATGTTGAGGTCGACTAAATGTTGTATTCTGGTGGTGGTTTATATTGACATGATGCCTTTGCCTCATTTACATAACATCAACAAGCAACATTGCAAGCGCTCAAATCAAAAACGTTAAATCCTTTGTAATTTCTAACACAGTATAAATCGTTTTGCAGAAAAAAACCTTATCATAAAATTGTGTCTGTCTGGTCATCTTGACAACTTATACTTTAAGAAAAAACTAGTAAATACCTAGTAAAACTGTGTGATGTTATGAAATGAAAAAAGAACTACGCACGCGCAACACTGTTTTACCACAAGGCGTCTGTTTGAAACGAATTAGGCTGTCGTTTGCCATGATGGTATGATTAGGGGTAAGTAGTGTGTAGTCCTCGTTTTGTGTAACCGGTATCATGTGATCCTCATCGTATGGTCAACATTTAAAACATGCCATTACATGCGTACAAAACTTTGTGTTCATTTTCATTTTTTAAAATGCCAAATTCAGGTTTAATAACCTATCATCTTCAAAACGGACGCTTGCAGAAACTGCGAGAGAGGAAAGAATTAGTGACAGTAGGTTTTAGTGTGGGCTTTCCTATGATTAAAGAAAACAGCTTTTTTCATTGCCAAGTGTTGCAGCTAGAGGCTAATAAAATCTAATATGCTGTGAATTTACAACTTGGTAACTTGCCAAACCAGTATCGTGTAGTATGTATCGTGTTGCATTTTACTGCATTTGCAGTTTACAATGTTGACCAGACAGCAGTACAATGTCATATAGTTAGCAATGCCGTGTTTCAAAGATGCCATTTTTATCTTGAAATCACTGGATGCACATTTTGTGCTAGATTTTTGAAGAAGAAAATTGTATTCCTTTGAATTCAAACTGAGTATTTTAAACTTTTACTGTGTCAGCGTTAAACACGAAATGAAAAAGACACGGTACTACTCTGACAGAATATCAAGTCTTTAATATTGTCAGACGGGATGCACTAATTGATAATAAAGACTAATTTTAAAACACCATGCATGTTTTGCGTTTATAAGTCCCCTGGATACATCGTCTTTACTCTAAATAGCAGCTAATGTTTCGTTAAGGTTGCAAGTGATTTATAGTTCTTCCTTTGTCTGTACTTCGATCTCGACGAAATGAATAAAATCAAGGAAGTTAATTATAATCACAGGTAACTATGCATAAATGATGCAACAGTTTTAACAGCAGCAGACCAATTTTATTTTATTACAATTTAAATAGCATACGTACATAATTAAACTGCATACACGACAGTTAGAAATAGGATACTAGATATTACGGAAATCTTTGAAAGAGCTTTAAAACAACCTGACTTGGAGAATCTAATCCAAATACATCTGAGCCTTTTTATGAATCCCTACCTCCATCTTACCTTGCCACCTGCCACTAGAGAGCCTGTGTAAAGACCAAACACTTCATGCAAATTTTAATAGCAACAACATCCCTAATTTGATCTATAGGTACATACATTTTAGGACATTCCATGCTAAGATGATTTTTCGCCCAGATTGAGTCAATCCCTTAGATCACAATCAAAATTAGTTCCGATAGTTCAGCATATTTTATCAAGGACCTAAACTTGCTTCACAAGTGTCTCTTATGGACCTACCAATTATTGTCACTAGGAAGCGATACTTATACATATATCTGTTCAATACATTTTATTATTTTTTCGATGATTGGTCTTTGTGGATGATGTTTCGTTGATTTACCCTAATTTGATCTATAGGTACATACATTTTAGGACATTCCATGCTAAGATGATTTTTCGCCCAGATTGAGTCAATCCCTGAGATCACAATCAAAATCAGTCCCGATAGTTCAGCATATTGTATCAAGGACCTAAACTTGCTTTACAAGTGTCTCTTATGGACCTACCAATTCTACCGTATTCTACCAATTATTGTCACTAGGAAGCGATACTTATACATATATCTGTTCAATACATTTTATTATTTTTTCGATGATTGGTCTTTGTGGATGATGTTTCGTTGATTTTTATTTTAATATTTTTATTTTTCAATTTTAAATCGTTTGTTTTTATATATAATAGACGCTTTGAAACTAGTAGTGATCGGTGTAAGTGTATGATGTTTAATCTTTACGTTTTCAGCATAACGAGGCTCTTAACAGACGGTCGAAAAATCCATATCTATTCACAAACCCTGTGTCATTTGAAGATGCTCTAAAGGATAGTAACAACGTGCTGAGAAGACGAGTTCTTGATAAAAATGCACATAAATTGTACAATAAACAATCGAGTTTTAACGATCTTACCAATTTTGCGGCCTTATGCAGGGGGAAGCAACTACTTGTAAGTATTTATAAACTTTTTCACTCAATTGACATTGACGACAAACAAGTATTGCAGTGTGAAATAAGTATGGTGTGGAGTGATACCTAATAATATTGTACTGGTAACTGCTACAACAGTTTTATTTAACATTTGGTTACAATATGTCATACGTGTTGGCCTTTTTGCATGTTTTGCATTTAATTGTAGATATACAACAACCCTAAATTTTATTGATGCACAAATTCAAATACATAATGGTTGCTTTATGTTCACGTCATTTTTGTAAGTCTGGTGCGATGATTTTGTCTGATTACCGTTGCCTGTAGACCATTTGTATTGCAAATAATTAAATGCTTTGGCAAATAACCCGTTTATCCGTTCAATAAAATATAATAAGATACCATGTTGAATTTCGAAGAAAATATATCTTAGAAATTCGAGATTAAAATGACATGCCAAAAATCAACGCACACAGAGTCCATGTTAATTAGTCAATGTCGCACTATAAAATAATTATACGAAATGTTTGCTAGAACATTAGATGATAGTAATTATTTTTTTCTCTTTAAGGCTCAATCAGACGTAAGTAAGTTAAAATGTTGGTACGAAGGTCGTCAACCAGTAAACATACTAATGCCGTTAAAAATTGAGAGCCATAGTACGGAGCCAATTGTGCTACAACTTCACGAGCTTATTAGTGACGTAATAATTGAAAAAATATTGCATTCAGCAAGCGAAACCATGAGTCGATCTCAAGTTCATACAAAAACTCGTTCAACCAACAAAATTTTATCATCCACTCGTACGTCTACAACTGCATGGCTGCAGGATAGCGATGGATCTTCTTTACCAGAAATGAAATCAGTGTACCGAAGAATAGAAGAGTTCACGGGATTAAAGATCCTTGCAACTGGGGCTTCTGAACTTTTACAAGTATCCTGTTATGGAATAGCTGGCCATTTTAATCCACACTTGGATACCATTTTTAATTCAGTCGTAAGTTTTTGTATGAATTGCAACCAATATTTTTTTAACTTATAGTATATTAATATTTAACTTATTAAAGTTTGCTTTGTTTCTGAATATAGGAAAACAATAGCTTGACCAAAGAAGAAATTCAACGAGGGGACCGCCTGGCCACCGTTATGTTTTATGTACTTTGTATTTCTGTAATGAGATGAACATGAGCACCATTTAATTGTT
>JAHZNB010005061.1:0-18035 GCA_027744295.1 Callyntrura guangdongensis
AAAAAAAAACTTTTTCTGATGTAATCGTTTTGACTCCTGATTTTTGTCCCCATTAAAACCTTTGCCAACAATCAAAGTAGCCGACTGATTTGTAGTACCTTTATAAAAGCTTACCGTGTTTCCCTCAGATTACCTTCCGGATTAGGACAAAATAGCAGACCTTAACTTATACTTACAACTTTACACAATGCCGAACTTTTATAAAATATTAGAAGAATCTGGCCATTATTTCACTGATCGTTTAGCGGAACACGGAAAGTCGATAACAATTTACCACCAATTCGATGTTTTCTTAGCAGATCGGTTCGTAACAAAAGAAGTGCGTGCGTGCGTGCGTGCCACTAAAGCTGATTGACATTTGTATGTAGCCCGATTTCCGCTGCTGACGAGGTGCATGCAAAAGATTCTTTAAGGATAACTACTGCAACTGTGTTTTAGAAAAGTACATATATTGTGGGTGGTGTTGGCAGGCAAGCTTTTATGCTACTAATTTTCTCCTGCGACAAAACACACGGCCTTTTTAGTACATCGTGGCACTCATAAAGGAGTCCTAGTTTTAGGAAACCAGCACGAGAAAGCAGGAAAGTAAAGAGAGACCTTTTGTAGACTTCGTCCACGAGTAAATTTTCCCATAAAAGATTACATTACACCTCAAAAAAAGACCACGTTGTGGAACATGCAGTAATAGTAACCAAGTCTGAGACGACCTTTCGTGGCTTACACGCCGTCTTATATTTTAATCACAGTATGTTACATTCTACACTAAAGTTAGGTATGGCTCTTTCCATTATTATAAACTACACGGAGTAATATGAGTCTAGAGTATGCCGAAGTTGACCCGCCAAAATTTGAATAAGCATAATAAGCACAGTGTTGATTTTGACTACACGAATGAAATGAAATAAAGGTAATTTATCGAGCTTGCAAAATGTAATTTCCGCAAATTTTTGTCTCGTTAATTTTCCCTGAGGTTATGTGGTTTCATTTGTTCTCTCTGTGAAAACCCATTCTTGCATTTGCTTGGCTGGCTGTGGATCACATTAGTACCGAACCCCAAACCACAGTCATATCCATATCTCCGCAAAAATTCTGCTTTCATGTGAGAATGCCCAAAGATAATTTATTTTTCACCGTAAGCCGTGCGTGAGTAAGAATAGATGATAGAGTGTGTTGTAAATGTGTACTGTGTACCCTGCTAACAAATGATCATCACTATATTTTTATTAATGTATTTCGATGAATGTTAAATGAGTCTGAATTTGTCGTTCTAATTGGCGGATTATGTGCGAAAGGTTAACGAGAGGTTTTGGATAAAATATACAAAATGTGTTTCAGCTCTCTACTTCTACTGTTCCAATAAATTCTTCTATCTCTCTCGTTCCTTTTTATCTGAGTGGTTGTTTCATTTTAATTCACATTTCCTACCCACAAACAAAACACCACAACACTCGCTCTACGAGTAAAAGATTACAGTTTACATTTATTTATCCAATTTATTTCGACATTTATTTATGCTCTGCTATCATTAATTTTCTTCAGACATTTTCTCTTCTCTGTGGATGTTCATACTTCTGCGCTGGCATATATGTAATCGTATTCACCAGTACCACCATTACCACGAAAGAATTCCCTAGGGCTCTTGACACTGGGAATTTTGACATTCATTCTTTGTGCATGTTTTCCATTTACATATATAACAGCTTGCTGTGTAGTTTAAGTTCACAAGTTCATTATTAATTGTAAGTCGTTTGATTATTATTATTACTATTACACATTCCATGTTCCATTTTATCCTGGTAAACAAGCAAGATTTACGAGATTTACTCCTCGTCTCCGTTTTAGATATGGTAAATAGTGTGTTTCATTGCTGCCATAATTATACGAGAGCCAACCGCCACTACATTTTATTGATTGGAAAATGGAGGTCACTCCTAATGTGTTTTTCTGTGCTCTCTCCACTCTCTGAACCTGGTTTATCGCTAGACTGGCACCTTTAATAAATAAACAGCAAATTACTTGTCATTTTTAATTACACTGCTTGACATATTCTCCTACTTGTTTTCTACTGGAAGAAGCCACACAGAGAAAATGCTACTTTGCTTCCTGCTTTTTAGAGTGAACATAATCTACTCCACAAAGCGACAATGATTACAAAAAATGCTTGGACAACCACAAGGCAAAACGGAATGCGCAGGCACTGGCTCCATAGATTATAGAGCAGTCAAGAGAAACCGGTATTCAGTGGTTTTTAGGTTCATATGTACAGGAGTACTTGTTTGTTGTTACGGTTCAAAGGGGGAAACACACATTGTGTTCTACACCATTTAATCCAGATTTTTTTCCACTGGGAGTATTATAATTTAGTTGAACCAACCATAAGAGTATGTGATGTGGTGAAGGTCATGATTTTGATGTATTCTTGTGTGGGAATAATAACAGGCAGTGTGTTGTCGTCATACATAGTATGAACGCATGCTTTGTGCGTGGCTTCTTCTTGAGTGATTATAATCCAAAGAGTCTTATTATGCAATACGTAGAGGGATTATAAATGCCTACATATGATGTGCCTGTCTAATAGTTTGTCCAAATTGGGAACCAAGTCTCCACAACAGTCATTATAATAATATTTAATTGATCGTATTTGACGACACTTGTATGTAGTTCTCGATTTTGGTAATAGTAATCAACCTCGTGTGGTCCTGCTAGTCTATATGAAAAAGAGCAACGTTCAAGACATAAAATTAATGGTGTCAGCTTTTTTAAATTGTCCAAACAAAATTTTTGCTTGCGTCCTCGAGGGCGAAGGGGGAATAGTGTGAGAAGCTAACAGCCTATTATTTTTATTCGTTGTGGACGGGGTTATCAATTCATAACAAATTGGATTTTCATAATTCGTATGAAAAGGGGTGCAAAGTTGCAACTGTTGCAAAGCTATTAAATAACTACTACGTATGTACTGACTGACTGACATCTAAAAATCCTTTAATCAGCGTGAATTTAATTTCCAAACTGGAATGGTTTTTTGTCTACAGGATTTATGCACATAATATGTGTATGTGTGAGTAATGGGCTTTTTGTACCAACTCATAAAACCTGTCCCAGTTTAAGTTTGCATGTATTGCAGTTAGTGTAATAAGTAATAAGCACAATGCTAAACAAATAAGTTGAAATGACAGACACCAAAAGTCTATACATACCAAAGGAAGATCTATACTTACTCGCACATGTACACTCTCAAAATATGTATTAAAAACCTGCTGGTATGGAATCTTTAGGGATCTGGAGTCTGGACATGTCGCTTTTTATTCGTTCTGCATTCCATGTCTACAAACATTTTTCCACACACACACACACACACACACACGTTTTTGCCCTGTTTACAATCAACCAAGCGTAAAGACCTTTCTACTTTACAACTTTTTTTCCTGCTCGTCCCCTCGCATTGTTGTTATAATAATGCGAAAAGTGTGCAGCTTCTCTGGTTTCAGCAACAAACAACCACACAGAGAAATAGAGGATTACACCAACACTTTTGGGTTGTACATACCAAACAACCTACAACTAGGCTCCCAATAACAATCGCTCCAATCACAACTTAATTTACATACTTAAATACACACGAGGACCCCGCTGTATAGGAATGCTTATTATTATAACCAGCAGAAAAAGTGAAGATGAGGAATTCTCTTTGCCGAGTCGTGTAACGAATTAGTCTACTTGTACAAAAGCAGAGCAGCTACTTTAGAATGCTACTTTAATTTTTTAGTCAAGTTTTTTAGAGATTTGGTGCGTAGGTACAATTATATTGACGCCTAAACGTCATACCTCTAAAAGATAGCATGCATGTGTAAAAGGTAACCTTGATGTATCATTTGTTTTCTCAATATATCATCTTGGTCGTAGCTTTATAACTGTTTTAATTTTTTTTTCGGCGTAGGCTACAATTTATTATGATCGTGTCGGAAAACGACTGTAATAATGACTGATGATGAGTCAAGTTCATTGCCATTATATTTTGTTTTTATGGTGTTATTTAGTATGCGTTTTTGTAGGCAGTTCCTATTAGTGCCAATATACACCTATGATTTGTAGGCAGGAAAGCAACGCATCATTCAGGTTTTCTAATTTTATATCTCTTCATTATCTTCACTTCAATCATATGAACGATCATTGTCGACGGTTGCATACACAGAGGTTGGAGGATAACAACAAGTAGTCAGTATAGTAATCCTGTTTGTTAGCTTGAATTGTCTCCGTTTTGCCGTTGTACTGGACTCATCTTTTTTTTACCTGTCCGGTTAGGTATCCATATTCCTTGAATTGACGCAGTGATGACGATCGTGTGATTGGTAATGCAAGCATTTGTATGTGTGGTGCCTCGATAATGACCGGATATTTTTGTAGCAGGTTCGTTGGTAGTTGATTATACAGATAGAGTGTTTTGCCGAGTTCTCACAAGCGTAAAGCGGCAGTTGTTTGAGAGTTTAAAATATTAAACGAAATTTAATGTCATATTTTACGACTTTGCTCGTCAAAATGGTCAAAATAGAAAAAATGACCACTGTTGACAAAAAACGTTACAAGTGCAAACACCACCACTATCGTTATAATCATCATCATTACTATTTTGTGTCCAAAGTCCAAAGGAAAATAAGTTAGTGTAGTCGTCTATGCTCTCTATTAAAGTATCTCTGTCTTTCATCTTCACCCTACCGTGCATTCAGCGCTCCGTAAAGCATTAAAATAACCACCTAATAAAGAAGATATCCCTGCCAATCTGTCGTCGTCGTCGTCGTCGGTCACTCTCACCTCGAGATATTTCTGTAGCGAGACAATCGGGTCTGCTGCATACTGTTTTAAATGAGAAGATGAAGACGTTTATGAAGATTGGCAGAGAAGGAAAGGGTGGTGTATTTCCCATAGTTCTGTTTAGCTTAGGCATCCCATACTCGTCAATGGTTCATAATATATTGTTGCTCTGAACGCCCAATGATAGGTCTACTGACGATGCAACGACGACGACGATGGTGATGATTCCGTGAAAGTGGACGACATCCTTCACTATTTAATATGCACATCATTCCAATTTACCCTGATAATATGCCACGCACGTCACGACAAAGGCACACAACAAAAGGATTGAGAACGATGATGATAATAATGTGTAATGTAATGACAATGACGCATTGCTGCGCAGTGTTTTCTTCGTATTTTGTATATAGGACCACGACGAGGCTTTTATTAGCTGTCTGGGGCATCTTTGTATGCTGAACGAAGGAAAAATGTAAACATTGTTGTGGAGCTGTGGTGGTACACACAGTGTGTGCTACACACTAGACGATAAAAAGACTTTTTCATTGAATAACTGCGTGTTACGTTGAATGATGTCTGTTCTGTCTGAATCGCACACCCGTACGGAATACGTTATAGCAAAATTGGCAAGGATGTATGCAACAAACGCCACCACTGCCATCAGCACGACCACCACAAATAATAAGCTTCAATTGATTCATTAGAAAATTTGGATTTCTTACACCAGCATAGAAGCAGCAGTTCTTTGAAGAGAAAAAAATGAATGGTTATTATTATTGCATCGATATGATGTCCACTCTCGACTCTTGAGTCTGCTGCTGAAATTGAAAGAAATTGTTATGACATGCAATTATTCATTTTTCATACATAGTTAATCTATTGAAGTAAATGACAACGAACTATTGAGTAAATAGTAATCACTACAAATGCAGGGGGTTGTACAAACATTAGTTTACAAAGTGTCCAGCAGCAAGAGACAATTCCACCAAAGAACACCAACATTTTATCACGTTAAAATGTCCCCCAACACGTGAAGTCATCATGATGCACTTTTGGGCGCTCCTTTCTTTTACTAGGTATTTAGTCACTTTGTTTGTTCATCTTTAAATGCAAATTAAGCCCAAATAAAAATCTGCTTAGTACCAGATTGTTTTTGTTTTAGTTGGTTATTGTTGTCTCTCAGCGGAATGTAAATTGCTAATTTCCCCAACCATCTCAGTCACCAAAATTGATGAACGGTGTCTTGGGTGAGGCTTGGCTCCACAGGCGACTTTATTTGATTGACCAAATGCTTGTTGACCTGGTCGAACGGATATGCAATGAGAAATGCAAAATGCATTTAGCATGTCTGAAAAAGGTATTTAAATACTTTTATGGGATATTTTTTTATACATATGGCTAGTAGCAGTAAAAGGAGCACATCTTATTTTATATTCTGTGCAGGTGCACACCATTACCAAGATTCGCAAATAGGTTCCATATGATGGCAGTGACAAGAGCCCATTGTCCCTCGCAGATGCCTCATTCGTACAGGATTATACAACAATTCGCTATATAAATAGTACCTATTGTTTATTTCTACAGCTATTTTTGTTCTTCATCCGTGGTAAAGTCCAGCAGACGTCAGTGATAAAATGATAATTTGTTGCATTGTTCGCTCTCTTTTACTATTCGCATTATTTTAAACCCACCTTGAGCGGACCATGAACTCCATGAACTGTTCATTTTTAATCATCACATTTTTTTTACATAGGTATATTGGTAGTATTACATACATCTACAGACTTGGAAAAAATCTTTTATCGATTCTGCACTGTAATATAGTGTATGTGTTATGCATTTTGTAAAGAATTACCCAAGTGCGACAGTGCGCTTCATGGTTCGTTTTCTTGTAATTTCATGAGTCATATTTTTTATAAACGTTTCCTTTTGACAGGTGTGCGGTGTATATCTAGTTTTTTTTGTAAAAATATCTCACCATTTCAATGAGCAAAGTAAAATTCATGGAAATGTTACTTGTAAATTTTTTATCCTACCGAGAGAGAGCTTTTACTTGCCATCTGGATTATTATGCACGCGGGTAGACATTTGAACAAATGGTAGAAATGATCTGAACATGGTCTTTAGATTCCGTGTTTTTTTCAATGTGTGTACAGTGTAGACACAGTGTACACGTTACATAATGGCTGAACGTGGACAAAATACAAATTTTTTATTTTACTTACCGGTGTTGGATATAATGGTGTAGTACACACAGTTTTTGTGGTCTTTGTACTTTTATAGTAAAAAGTGAGACTATTTGTTCGTAGTGGGCGAAATGATGCCAGTACCACAGAAGAAAATCGACATCACTGCTGCGATAAATAGGGACATTTTTGGTATTTTTTCCTTGTATACAAGAAACAGAAGTGGTCTCATACAAACACACACACACAGGCAACAACACAGACAGAGAGAAAGATATCTCACGACATGCCATAATTTTGTCCATAAATTACCCGTGTAATCTTTTAAAGCGCCAATGGTTACATTGAATACCTAACTGGTGCTTACATATATACGTGAGTATCCTACGTGTAGGGCAGATAGCACTAGGTTCCTCTCAGCTTGTCTTTTCTATAGGTTAGAAGAGCCATTATTTAATAAACTTGATATTAGATGATTACACCAGAGAGAGAGAGATTGCAGTTTGCACATGGGTTCATATTATGCATTTTCTCTTCACATACACCCATCCACCCTATTATTCTGTGAGAGAATCTATATATGTGGAGTACCGATTTTTAACAGTATTTTACAACCAGTACAATCCTGTTGGGAGCTGCTGCTCAAGTGGGCAAACTTGTATTTTTGCTCGTATTTTGTCTTTTATATCAGTAAACAGTGACACATACACAACTTGTTTTCTTAAAGCGACATACAACTTTAATTTGATATCTATTTAAGCTACCTATTAAATTACGTGTATAAAAATGCTCAAGATTGCTTCAGACAGGATAGAAGACACACATGTGACACATACCTACATATTAACTTTTTTTGCCCAGAGACCAAATGAAGGGGACAAGGT
Source organism: Callyntrura guangdongensis (assembly GCA_027744295.1). Classification (NCBI taxonomy): domain Eukaryota; kingdom Metazoa; phylum Arthropoda; class Collembola; order Entomobryomorpha; family Paronellidae; genus Callyntrura; species Callyntrura guangdongensis. The sequence goes on from JAHZNB010005061.1 coordinate 7,883, forward strand.
GCCCAATTTTGTCCGCGATAAAAATGTCCTTATATAACTAGCTAGTAGTTACTGCATATATAGTCCTCCACTTAATTGACTGTGATGTTTTCGATTATGAGTATACCTATATCTACACATATGAACATGAGAGGATGATATCTCGTCGAAGGAAAATGAAGCCGGGCAAAAAATGCATGCCAAATTGAATAGGTACCCTACCCTGAGAACCCAACGCGTCTTCATTCACGGGGTATTTTTCACGTGAGTAATATCTCACGAATATAAGGAAGATGATGATGATGATGATATGATTATATTCAGTCAGTATCGTTGTTCCACAAAACGCTTTCTATGCACAGTAGTGTTCCTCATCTTTGACGACGCTACCCCTCTCTGCTTCCAGGTGATTCTCTCCTCTTGTCCTTTTCTTTCAAGTTCATAGCCCGATATATTACTATTATTGTGTGTGTGTCTGAGGATTTTTTTGTCTTTTCTCTTCTCAGTGAGATTTAACCAGGCTCAAGCATATTGTCTGCTTTATCTTTCCCTGTGAAAAAGAATCATGCATGACTGTGACTGACTCTTCTTTTGATGATGATAATACGGGTACCCCTCTTGTCTGCGTAGCAAGTTGAGCTTTTTGTGAATTGTGATTGCTGTTGAATGGCACGTACATTGTTGTAACAGAGTGAAAAGAATGAATGAATCATGGTGTATTTTTATTATTATTATTATTGTCTGTGGAGGAATTTATAGCATGCTCGCAAAACATGCGAGCAAGTTTTATAACCCCTCTCTCGAGAAAATCTCTTACATTCTCGCTGTATTTTTTGCAGGCGAATTTATTTTCTCCTGTCAATCGCGGGGGATTAAGAATTGAAATCCTGATCTTGAATCCATTCAATTTACTCTCATCTCTCATTACTGAAAAAATGTGTCAAAATATAGCCATGTCATATACGAACAACCTGATAATAAGTATATACATATCCACATTTATGTTAGCAATCCTAAAGTAAACTTGGCATCGGTAAAACTCTTTAAAACAATGAAAAGATGTGCTATTAAAAATACCCAATAGGATAATATGCCTACTTAGTTTTTTGGCTATCAGAGTCAGAAGTGGTGGCCCAAAGCTAAAAGGGTATTTGTATTTGTTGCAAATAATAAAAACGGCACTTCATTTGATGTACTCAAGTAATAGTTCGGGGTTCGTGTCATAAACATGGCATGTTTTATGATAAGTTCATTACAGTAAACAAGTCATGTCGACATTCAAAAGTAATTGAAATTTTTCAACTTGTTGTGTGCATGTATGTACCAGGTTGGCTTCAAAAATTGCTGTACTGACAGTTATCAAGTTTATCTTGCTTCCAGATGTTTAGAGTATCATATTGATCTGTTTCTTGCTCTGCTACTCAAAGATGGGAATGTGAATGAAAAACTGTGGTGGTACGAATACGACCATATCGAACAAATTTATTAAGCTACATAGATATTTTTTTACTCTCGGTCAGTTAACTTATCATAAGCTTTTAAAATGGCTATTAAAACGCGACCTGTTGTCCTGTTGTACTGTCAAAGTGAACTTATAAAGGTTGGTTGGCCTCTTGGACAGTTTATTTGATTTGAAGAAGAAAAATGTATGATAGGATGAAGCTTGAATAGGAGGCTAATTACCTGTTACAATTTTTATAGCTTCATTACTGCTGGCGACACACATCTGTTTTTGCTGGCTGATAATTAATATAAATTGATATAAATTCGCTGTTTTTAATTCACCTTTTGTCTGCTCAACCAGAGCTAACCGGTTAACTAGACTTTCTGACTTCAGATGTGTATAAATGGGTTTCATACAAAAATAATGTGTGCTTTTACTCTCTCTCTCTCTTTAAACTGGACTTATTATTACACAGCAAATTAGTAGCACAGTAGGGAGTAGGGTTTTGCAATACATGTGTGTATGAATTCTTTGACTCTGGACACGATGACATGATTAAGGTTTTATTTTTTTGCTTCGCTTTGCATATATACTACTCTTCTGCCCTATTCTTCTTTATTACTGCACACACTTACCTTTATCCTAAATCGACCACAAAAAATATCATGCAAAGCTTTCAAGCATCACGTACAATCCTACGTTTTTAAAACTTCTTTTGTTACCTATTATTGCCGTATACAATACAACCGAACAAGAATGGAATTCGAGGCTTCTGGCAAAAAAATCTTTTTTTGGTTTCTTTTCACTTTTTATTGCGCATTGAACTCGAACTCTCTCCCCAGTAAAGAGAGAGAGCTAAAGAAGGAGGAGAAATCCTTTGAAATAATGGTAGACTATATAACAACGTTACAGAGTAGAAAAGGTAGACCAGCTTTAATTCAAGGGTAATTAATAGATCAAGTGCTTCCATATATATACTCTCAAAAAATACATTCATCCTAAAACCCGAACGTAAAATCGTTTTCCTTATCAAGCACTTCATTTTCATTCATTCCACTTTTATGCCATCATCATTAAAACTATACTTTATATTTACAGTTCTTGTACCACTTGCGTATGTATATATTTTTCCTGACTATATATGAACTTATGAACAAGTTAAAACCAGTCTATTCCCAAAAGACATTTAATTGGTGGTGTGGATACACTCTATACCAAAAAAGTATTCCCATTCCCCAAAAAACAAAAGTTGGCCCCACACACTAATTGATACATATTTATATTTATTGCTGTAAGAAGTAATGTTAAATGTTTACATTTTTGGTGACTAGAGAGAAATTTGAAAATAAATTTGGATGGTTTGTCTTCAGCATTTACAGTCAACAGTCGTCAACACAGTATGGCTATGCAATAATATCACCCTCTTAACTTAACGTCTTACCAAGGACGAACCTTCTTCCACAATTTGCAAACTTTAGTTTGTGTCTCCATTGGAATTCTCATGTCTTTTTTTTTGTGAATCCCCTTTTCCTTGTAACAAAAATTTGTACTACAAAATTCTATTTGCTACTTCAGAAGTAGACAATTTAAAAAAAGGGCTGTACATAGTTTGCATCATAAATCAGTAGTACAACAATAAAAAAAATCAGCAATAAACCTTTTTCTGTGCTGCCGTTTGTTATCCAGAAGTGGAAAAGGCAGAAAAATAATCATTATTCCTTATAAATAGACGTATACACACACATACTATATTCATATGGTATATTGCATAACAATAAGGGAGAATGGCATTTCGCTGAAATAGCGACGCAGATATTAATGGATGTTGTAGGACACATAACTTTTGTAGCTTTGTAGCTTCACCCCGTTCTGCGTCGGCTTATTTTGCCAGTTATGTAGTTAGTAAATCATACTCATACATCACTACATCACTGCCTACCGGTAAACGATACCATGTCTGCAATCTGCACAGTCTTTACAAACATTTTTTTTCTTTGCAACTAACTTGATAAATATTTTGATGAATTATTACCCCACCAGAGAGAGATACATTTGTCGTTATCTAGAGTTGTGATTGTCGAGAGTATGTTGTGTGTAGCACATAGCAAATGTACAAAAAACACTATTTATTTATTAAACCGAAATCGTAAAATACCTAATGAGCTTCCTTTGTTTACTGGGATTTTACCATTCCTTTGGACTGTGAACTGAATGACTACCATTTTTTATATACAAGTAACACTACCGACGTTCCATATTGTTCTACTAGAGCGCTAACGAGTTTAAACGATGTAAGTCTTCTTGAATAAAAAAATTAAGGAACGTGTATACGTGTATATAATGAACGTACACCATGACATCTTGAAAGCATGTACGTCAATTTTTTTCTGTGCCGTACATCCCAATAATCGTTTGGCTAGGTAGTAGATAACATTTACCCCACTACCAGAACAACCACGACATTCTTATCCTACGTAATTTTCCATTTTTTGCGATTGGTCGCTGGTCGTCATCATTATGATGTCACCTTTTAATCCGGAGAGTGGCAGTGTGGACGATGGTCATTGTTTTACTAAAAGAAAGAAATAAGAGAGATATTCCTATTCTCTGTCTGTCAAGCGTCGATATAGCTGTGTCATTGCAGAGCAGAGAGTACAGGAATTTCACAGGACTGTTTATAGCCCCATCATTTTGAAGTGGGAGTAGTAGTATAGTTGGCAATGTAGCCCGATTTTTTGCGATATTTGGTCATATTACACTTTTTACATTTTTCTTCTTCTTTACTGTAGTTCAAATGACAATGATGGGTGCTCCAAACACGAGTTCACGAAATGGAGCCGTACTTATTTTTTTATTTGCCAATTTTTCCATCACACCGGCTCCACAGGGTCCTGTAAAGGTAAAATGGAGAGCAGAGATGGAGATAGAAAAAGATGCACACCTAAAAGCGAGAGTGTCTCATTATTTCTCTTACTACCAGTTCTAGAGTACTATGTTAAATGGCACCAAGATAAAAATAAAAATGTACAATGTTAAATTGATGAGCCTATTACACTTTTCGTAACATTGGGTTGGTAGCAGAAGTAAAGAGTGGTAATTTAACAACACGGGAACTCTCTCACAGACAGTGTCCTTTTTTATAATGAGACCATTGAAGAGGCCCGGTAACGAGGAGTAATATCAAACGAGAGAGAGAGAAGCTTAATAACAACTCCAACGTTTTGTATTTCTTCCAACGTAAAAAAAACTATTAGTGAAGGAGCGTCCCCGTTTTTGTGGCAAACTTTGGGTTTTATTGCTCACATATCTTTGTCTAATGACGGCAAGGTGGAAAATTAGAAGGAAAATGAAACGAGAGGCGAAAAATGGAATGGGACACAGTGAAGTAGTGAACCATTCCAGAAGAGAAAATAGTACAGAGGACTGCGGAATGAAAGACTAAATAATGCTGTTTCTGCAATAAAATTCACTAACTAACCATAAAAGAGAGATTTTTCGAGGGAAAATAATAACACCGTGATAATTTCTTTTCATTATGAGGAGGATGCGCTCTTAGGAGTTGATATATGGCGACACAGTCATGACAAGCGTTGTCGTTCCTTTAATAGGGGCTTAACAATGACGACAAAAGACGAGCCATGAAATATTCCAGAAAATTTAATGAATGCACATGTCTCTATATTTTGGATGGTCTGTTGTTGGCAGTTATGGATTTTTTAAATTGTTGGATACTTCGAGTATGTTAAATACTATTGTTTAATAATTTAATTTAAACTAACTAGTACTCACTTATAGATGTCTGGAACTGCGACTGCAAATAGTAGTGAAAAAATGCATTAAATAAAATAAAAATGTTTTCTTATCATGGACCGGTAAGGTAAGCAAGCGTAGAGTTGAAAGTTTGAAAAATTGTGTAATAATTTTAAATCGGCAGAGTAAAAACTAAAGAACCACTAGACTGTACACCAGACTCTCTGATCCAGATATCGATTTCTTCAATTAAATTTTACCACTTTTCCTTTATTGTTTTTACCAGCCCAGCAAAACAGACGACGAAGAGGCAGGTCCCGCACTAAAAGGAAAAGTTGTCAAGTTCGGTTGGAAAGTTCGGTTGGCTGGAAGGAGTGTTGGTAAGTATAAAATAAATTCCCAGAACTTTTAAACAACCTTTCCAAAGACAATTTGTTTTGTTTTGGTAGTATTGTTATTAATTATTACCGTTGCTGCCTTTTAAATATAATATGTGTAAAGTGTGATATGGATATATGAAACAATATCCTGTGAACGTGAACGTCAACTTTTTCCGAAAATAGGAAACGAAACAATAACTTTTTGCAGCACTTTACCAACCGGAGTCAATGTTGATGATGATAATGATAAGTCATCCTTGAATACTTGAATAATTTTAAAAACTTTTTGTTTTTCTGTTTTTCCCGTGTTTAGATGAGATGTCTCCTGAACATTTGGGGAGTAATGCTGTTTCTTCGTCTGTCATGGTGTATTGGACAGGCGGGCGTCTGTACGTAAAAATAGTGAAAAGTTTTCTTTTTTGATTATACTCTTTTCATGATTGCTATTCGCGTTTTCTCATTTCTTCCTTAACTTTCGCATGGCGTGTCTTTGACTTTTTGTTACTTTTTCTTTGCTTTTATTGTGATCCGTAATGTTTGTCTGTGCCTGTTTTCCTCTCGCCTCTCAACTTTCTCTTTTCCGTTTACTTTCTCGTCACTCGGGCGAAAACGAAGGTGAGTTGTGAAAGGTAATAACATGCTAATTGTGTTTTATTTTTATTCCTCTCGACAGTGGAAGGTTTTTTGCTGATAAGTTTGGCCAATTTGGTAACATTCATCACTGCCTTCTCCATGTCTGCAGTCAGCACCAATGGGCAAATCAAAGGAGGTACGCAAAATGAAAACAATCGTTTGTTTATTTTATTTTCCTGTTCTAATTCAACTCTCTCGAGAATCAGAAAAAAACAATAAAAATCAAATAAATAGGCGTGGTGTCGAAAAATAGCTCCACAATTTGTTAAATTGAGTTTTATTTATGATTTTTATTTGAGAGCTTTTTATTTTATAAAAAATTATGTTTTGCGAATTTATTATGATTTTGTTCAGGCGGTATCTACTACATGATTTCCCGCTCGCTGGGTCCCGAGTTTGGAGCCGCCATCGGTCTCATGTTTACCTTGGCAAATTCCATTGCCGTGGCTCTATACATTGTCGGGTTTTGTGAGTCTTTAAATGACTTACTAAAAGCCAACGAAGTGGGTCCAATTATCGATGGGACTTTAAATGACATCCGAGTTGTAGGCATTGGGGTACTTATTGCCATTCTTATATTAGCCTTCGTCGGCATGGACTGGGTGACGAGGGTAAGAGCTTCACTAAAAATGTATTTTATCGTGTAGCATGCAAAACGACATAAAGTCAGTTTTATTTGCAACGACAAATTTGCTGAGCACACACCTGATGATGGAAGTCAATTACATACAAGTAAAAATTTAAAGCGATTTTTTTCTCTTTTCCCCTCTTCAAACTTTCTTGGCAACAGACACAAATGTTTTTGCTGGTGGTGCTGATCGCGTCTCAAGTTGACTTTATTGTTGGCACTTTTATCGGGCCGGAGGATGATACGGAAAAGGCAAAAGGCTTCATTGGCTATAGTGGTAAGAGAACTGATAGACAAATAACCATTTCATGATTGTTGATGTTAACTAGTTGATTTTCCAATGAGTTTGGCGACGGTCACAATCGCAGTTCGCAGTAGTATGATGTCTCCGGAAACCAATTAGAGAATTTCGTTCCAAATATGGACAGGGATGGCCCAAACCGGAAAAAATGACACTAATTATATTTTATGTTTCTTCTAACTCCAGCGGAAACTTTCGCCACCAACTTTTGGGCCGATTACCGTACTGGTTACGGAGAGGGTGACTCACAACAAGGCTTTTTTTCAGTATTTGGTGTCTTCTTCCCTGCTGTAACGGGAATTGTTGCGGGTGCCAATTTATCAGGAGATCTGAAAGATCCCGCCAGTGCCATTCCGAAAGGTAACCAATTCAGCAAAAAACAAGCTTACTAGAAAATATGAGAACAGAAAACCGTTGATGTACTAATAATTTTGTTTTCTTATTTTTTTGGTTATACTTAGGTACTTTAATCGCCATCACCATTACATACATTACCTATATTGGTTACGCTGTAATGATGGGTGGTTGTGCCCTTCGTGAAGCGACGGGCGATGTAGAACAGTACCAACTTGGCTTAAACGCCACTCCAGAGTGGCTAGAAGCAACTCCTGACTTTAAATTCTATAATGATTGCGAAAATCAGACTTGCGATTACGGCCTTCTTAATTCTGCACAGGTAAGGCAACCTCTTGAAAAGTACACCTTTTGGTTTTGAGATAAGCAGCAGACATAAAAGAATTACGTATTCGTATGCAACCGTTCATTTTTAATGTTTACAACGAAAACTATTAACGGCTATTCATCAAGGTTATGGAACTACTCTCCTCATGGGGACCACTAATTTACATGGGTTGTTTCGCAGCCACACTCTCCTCCGCTATTGCCAGTTTGGTGGGCGCACCCAGAGTGTTTCAGGTTAGTTTAAAAAGATGCTACTTACCTATAACAGTAAACAAGCTTCTGCATATTATATTATGACAAAACCCCAAAGGGTTCATATTATATGGTTCCCTACTGCTGCTACGGCACACGTTTTCCATGCATGCATGATTGTGTAGCAAAGGGAAAGCAGTGGTTGGAATTATTAAAGCCTTTTTGCAATTTGAGCCCACAAAAGTGGAAAATAAATGGAGGTCTCTTGTATAAAAACACACAGGCACTCTGCAAAGATAAACTTTATCCTATGATCCATTTCTTTGCAAAAGGATACGGTGCTAATAACGATCCAATTCGAGGCTACATTTTAGTGTTTTTCGTGGCACTGGGATGCCTACTCATAGGTAAGCTTGTGGCAATAAAATAAAATAAAATCAGAAAAGAGTTTACAAAGCGCGGATTTAATTTTACTCAGATGACAAATTTTCTCTCTCTCCCTCCCTTCTCTACGAAGAAAGAGGATGAGAGGTTATGATATGTATAGAAAGCGCTTGCACTACACGAGATTCTAAACCTAAATTTTTATCGTTCACATGCCTAGCTCTCGTCCTCCCTTGATTGACTTTGCAAATCTAATTGTGAAAAATTTGTCGTTGATGCTTTGCGCTCAAGTTGTAAAGGTGAGTTTCCTAAATAGAAGACGAGAAACTCTCGCTCTGTATCATTTTTTCAATTAAAAGGATTGAGTCGAACTGTCCATTAAAATTCATAAACCTCCAAAATGCGGGGTTTAAGTTTCCATATTCTGTAGTCTACAGAATGAACAAGTTTTATACTGTGCTGTAACTGTGAAAACTGGAATTAAATGGGTAGCTAGAATAAAAGGCGGTTCCAAGAATAGAATTACTTACTAGATTTATATCCAATGAATTTTGTGTATAAAGTCATCTTAAAGAAATAAATTTCCTTTTTACTGCCGAGCGAGTTTTAAATCTCTGAACACAGATACTAGAGACACTAGACAAGTACGAGGTTTCTTGTTCGCTTGAATAGACGTTTAAGTGGAAGTACAAACGCCTCTTTAAAAACTTAATTTCATTTCAGAGAGCTTTTTATCTGTATCTTACTTCGTTATCATCATCGTCATATCATGTGTATTTTATGCCTGGCTGGTTTGTATGTTTAAGGGTCCCTACAACCAAAAAGTCCGGAATGCTCTCACTAAACAAGCTTACAACTGGCTAACCAAGCACAAAAAGAAGGGATTCTATACCCTGATTGAAGATGAAAGTTTTGAGAGGGGCTGCAAATCCATTATGCAAATCTGTGGACTTGGCAAACTCCGACCGAACATGGTCCTAATGGGCTACAAAACAGACTGGCAGAAATGCAACCGACAGGATCTCAAGGAATACTTCAACGTGATTCAGTAAATCCATATAATTATTATTATGCTTGTTTAGCGTTTTCCTCTCTCTCTCTCTTTCTTTCTCTCTCCTCCTGTACATTAAATACACTTGACTTATCTCTAAGGAACTTTTTTCTTGGTCTGGTATCATGCTATGCGCAGGAGGATGAAAAACAATAAAGATGCTTTTAAAGATTCTACTAGTTATAGGTATTTAAATGTTTCCATTAAATTTCCTTTCACACAGTGAGGCTCTTGACATGTACTTGGCCGTGGGTATTTTACGCGTTCAAGAAGGATTGGACTACACGGGAGTAATTGAAGAGGAAGACCAGGTGACTCCTCAGCAAATTCTACTCGACTTGAAGAAAGAGAAGGGAATTGTAAGGAATCAATCAGAAAGCCAGCTATCTCACGGTAAGACAAAATGTTGCAAGGACAAACAACGTGCACATGATTATACCTTTATAGACCATCTAGTACATATATGATGTACATACATACATATTATACGTTCATAAAAAATACGGCAGATTCTGGTACTTGCAACGAAAGTTATTTTTGTAAGCTTTTGAATATGGCAAAAAGTGGCAAAAAATTTACTACTTGGTAACTTTTACCAGCTAAGCAATATCAATGCTAAAGCATATTATTCGTTGCATAATTTTGTGCGCATTATCTTGTTATTCACTAAACCGACACTACATAAGTATATAATATGATGGCTCCTATACGTACCTATGTTATGTAGGCA
>JAHZNB010005062.1:0-11066 GCA_027744295.1 Callyntrura guangdongensis
GAAACTATATATGACAGAATATGCATACTCTGTCTGCATGCATTGCACAGTTGCACTCCTAAGTAAAGGAGTAGCAGGAGGAGGAGTAGTAGTAAGAGTTTAGTCCAGACAACACCACGACTATCGACTAGCATGCAACAGAATGGAATAAGGAAGGAATCAAAATCAGAACAGCAAAGATCACACCGTATAAAATTTGCATCCGGTGCTAAGAAAAGAAGTAGTGAACGAAAAACTAAACTAACACCAAACCAAAACCAATCGCAACATCTCAAAAGTGAGTAGTATAGTGTAAAATGTAAATTAATTTACTTGAAAATGCGATGTGTGTGGTTTGAGTTGCATGGGTTCTATTCTATTATCCATCAACTGGCGTTACTAAACGTGCTGTGCACAGTAGAAGTTTGTTCCGTTTCGGACAAATCCGCAATCCACATGATGCTGTAAATTACATATTACATGAATTGGTCTCTATGTCTGTCATGTCCTGAAACTCCAAAAATCTACACCCGGCAAAATGAAAGTGCACGGATGTTTATTCATGCACTACCAGTAGTACTAGTACTAGTGCAGTACAAAGCAATGTTCTTTCTTAGAGGCAGCATGCCGATTTGTGACAAAAGAAAAATCGCCCTTGTGCTTGCACTTTTTAGTTTTCTATAGATGGAACTTTGAAATTAATTAAGTAAAGATGACATAAATTTAAAAGTAGTAAAGGTTTTTGGTGAATGACGGCAGACAATAAAAAAGTTACGCTCAGCTTACGCGTCAGTAAACTTGCTCCGATTGTTCCTCAAATTTGCGTTGTTCTGAATTGCATAAATTTTTCAGTGCTAATGGTAAGCATTGGTAGGTGGAAGCTAGGCTAGGTTTAGGTACGTACAAAGTATTGGTTTGAAGTTTGAAGATTCATAATTGCTTGCAAGTGTCCGTAAAGTTAGTGTGGTTGGCGTTCACAGGTACAGGTTTTGGTTATTATGATAATTTAGCGAAGTGGAACGTTATTTCAAAATAATAATAAGTTTAGTGTTGGTAATCAATTTTTGTGCCAAGCAGCAAAATGAGTGGCGGCTTTAGAGGAGGTTCGCACGGTGTGCGAAGAAACACGGATGCTCCCTTGATAAAATTAGTGGAACAAGTAAGCATTAAGTAGATTCAGTCGTTTGTCATGTTTGGTTAGTTATAGTTTGGTTCTGATTACTAGTACGGCTGTGTTATGATTACGATTACGGTTCTGATCTACTGCTTATTTCAAAGGCAGGAAATCGTTTACGTTTAACAAATTTTCAAGCTATTAAATTCTTTTTTACCTGTTTTTTTGGTTTTGGTCAAATTTTTATGCGTTTGTTTATATCGTAATGTAAGTGTAAAAATTGTTCAGTTTTGATACCGCACATCACTAATTTGTATGTATTTATTCTATTTTACTTTGCTAGTATCTTTTACAATACAAACATCTTTCCTTTATTAATCTGGATAACATGGGCGATGTTATTAAGAAACATTCATTCCGTTATTCACGAATGAAGGATTCTGTCTTCAAAGAACAACTAAGAAGAGGTATGTCAATTTGAAAATCAAATTGAACCGGTAATTTAGTTATCGCAAGCGGACATTCAATATTGTTGGATATTTTATTAATTTTAATATAGCCTACGAACAGTATTCTGATACTGCAAACAAGTCACTGGAAGAGTTTTCAGGTGAAAACATTGAGTTAGATGACACTCCATTGACAGACGAGACTTTAAAGGAAATGGAAGGATACCCATCGGAAGTAGACAGTGACGTAGAAATAGATGTAAGTCCCGTTGACTCAACGTCGTTGTTCTATTTAACAGTAGTGTTGGATGTAAAATGTACTGTATTATTATTATTATTAAATATTGTATAGGGCGTGACGAAAAATTAAACGACAATGTAATTAAATAAATTATTTTAATTTTTAGCAGGAGTCGATGAATAATATCGGGAAAGACGCAGGTGTTGATCAGATGAAGAGTCTATACAAGGCAACACCAACGAATTCTGGTACTACAAATAACGGCTGCGGGCTGGATGGTAACGTTCTCGTCAGTGGTAACGGTGAAGGTGTAAGTTTCGAAGGTGAAAAGGCATCTAATGAGACACAAGGTGTGAATGCAGACAAGAGTGATTGTATAAGTATTTGCAGTAGTACCGATTTTTCGTCGAAATCTGAAAATCCTAAAGCTAAATCTGTCCCGACAGCGGCCACACAACATTTTGATCATAATGATCGCACCATGGGCGGAAGTGACAGTGAATCAGATCTTGAAATAATTGAAGAAGTCCCAAATGATCGACTTCAAACTTCAGTTATTACTAATAATACTAATGGATGTAGGAGATCTGTGTCGATGTCAATAACTGGTAGAACAGTCGTAGAAGAGTCCCAAGCAAACGTATCTTCTGTAAGAAAGGAAACAATCAATGAAAGTGCAAATGTCATTTCAATTTCAAAAGTAGGAGATGGATCTGCTCATCGTACATTTCCAGTAAAAAATCTCAATATACCATCAAGAGGCGTTAAACGCAAACCTGTTGGTTCTATCGAAAATGAAGCTTTTGGGGGGATCAATGAAGATTTGTTTCGGAAAAAGCCTAGGAAAGAGGTGGCTGTTATTCATGATAATGGATACAAACTTCAAGATTTTGCTGGATCTGATAAAGTTGTGGAGGTAAATTTTCTTTGCAAACTTTTCACAATTATCGTTCAATGATGTAAACGAATTTCATCCTAATTGAATAACCAATAATAATAACTTTTTGAACAAATCAGGAAGTTTGTAAGCTATTAATGCATCTAAAGCATCCCGAGGTTTATCAGACTCTTGGTGTTACACCTCCAAGGGGATTCCTTCTACATGGCCCTCCAGGTAAATGTTTAACATATTATTGTTTATTGTGTATAATAAAGGCTTACTTTGGCATGCTTTTGCATTCTAATATTCTTTTTAATTTTCAGGGACCGGGAAAACTTTGTTGGCGAATGCTATAGCTGGGGTAATTATAACAATAGACGATAAATTATTTTTAATTTTGTGTTAAGCAAATAAAAAGTTGATTCAATATCTTTCATTTAAACTGCTACTTTACATTTCTGTGATGTAACAGTTTATTTTAGAGTCATATACTTTTATATGATGATCAATATATTTCTTTTAAATAGATCTTGCCAGTAAGGAGAAAGGCAACCAAGTGTTATTGATTGGAGCAACAAACCGTATTGAAGCTATAGACACCGCACTACGTCGTGCAGGTCGCTTTGACAGGGAAATATGCTTGGGAATCCCTGATGAAAAGGCGCGAGAAAAAATACTTAACGTTATATGCCGTGGCCTGAAATTGGAACCAGAATTCAATATCAAAACCCTTTCTAAATTGACGCCGGGCTACGTAGGTGCCGACCTGCAAGCTCTTATTCGAGAGGCTGCTGTTCAGGCCGTCAATCGAAAGTTACTGGAACACGAAAATACCGGTAACGTAGTGGAAACCACATCTACTACAACGAAAAAGAATAATAGTACTAACTTAGAAACATCAGAGGAAATGGAAAATCAGCATACTGTAGTGGAAGGACCGGCTTCAATGGAAGTTGATGGAGAACCTAATGCTGCTACTAGAACAGACGATGAGAACGTAACAGACAAGGATTCACAGAGCATTCCTGCTAAAAATCAGTGCCAATTTACTCAGAGATCTCCAAATTTAACAGATGATCTGGTTTTAAATCCTTTGAGATGGATAAATGAATTAACTCCATTGTCTGCAGAAAAACTACAAAATCTGTTTGTTACAATGGCCGATTTTCATTTTGCGTTAAAAAATGTTCAGCCATCATCAAAAAGAGAAGGGTTTGCCACCGTTCCTGATACGACATGGGAAGACATAGGAGCTTTACATAGCATTCGTGATGAGTTGCAAGTTTCGATTTTGGTAAAATTGTGGCTATTTTTGTCAGCATCATTTTACATAATGCCAGTTAAAATAAAACCTTATATCTGTACATATATTTTCTTTCGAAGGGTCCTGTCAAACATACTGAAGCATTTAAAGCACTAGGACTGACAACTCCAGCTGGCGTTCTTCTCTGTGGCCCTCCAGGTAAAAGCTGTCTAAAACATATGTATGTGTGTGTGTAATATTTTACTATTTTCTCCACGCAGCACTTAAATTTATAAAAAAGAAACCAAGTTACTCAATACCGTTGAGTCAATAGATTTTTTTAACACTAATGAGTTTTGTAATTCCATATTCTAGGTTTTGCACACTACATATTTCAAAATTCAAGCAATTATTCTAATGTTAATGTAATTCATATGGTCATTTTAATTTCCACATATAGGATGCGGCAAAACTCTACTGGCTAAGGCCGTGGCAAATGAAGCTGGTATAAATTTTATATCTGTGAAAGGACCTGAGCTTTTAAACATGGTAAGGTAGAAGAAAACTTGATAGCATTTTCATTAGTCGCTCTTTGTGTTACTTTAGTTGATGACTCTTTGATTTTTAGTATGTAGGTGAAAGTGAGCGTGCCGTTAGACAGTGCTTTCTAAGAGCTCGTAATTCCAGTCCTTGTGTGATATTTTTTGACGAACTGGATGCTTTGTGTCCACGCAGAAGCGATGTGGCAGATGTATGTCCGATTTTAAATAAGTGATTTTCCATTTATATCGTAAATGTCTTATTAACTGTATTATTACTTAATAATATCAAAAGAGTGGATCAAGTGGGCGTATTGTGAATCAACTTCTAACGGAGATGGACGGAATGGAAGGTAGGCAAGGAGTATTTATTATGGCAGCTTCGAATAGGCCGGATATAATTGATCCCGCAGTTCTCCGACCTGGACGACTGGATAAAATTTTGTTCGTAAATTTACCAACCCCTAGTGACAGATTCGAGATTTTGAAAACCATCACAAAGGTTGGCATTGTCATAAAGATACTATGTTTTTGTAATTTTTGTCATTTCGAATTAAGGTTGTAATTTTGTCTTAGATGTCAACGAAACCGCTTCTCGCTGATGACGTGAATTTGGAGGAACTGGCCAGTAGCCCACAATGCGATGATTATACGGGGGCTGATCTTGCTGCACTGGTTAGAGAAGCTTCTATTGCGTCATTTCGGGAACACGTTTTAGAAGACAAAAGTTATGATGCCAACTCTGGCATAACGAAGGAACTTAAAGTGTATCAACGTCATTTTAATATCGCATTCACTAAGACTAAACCTTCAGTCGGAAAAGATGTAAGAATTGTTACATATATGTATAAACAGTTGAAATGAAGTGAAAACACTTGTACAAAAAATAAAATTTTACTGTCGTGTCTTTTTTCTGCAGGATCGTATGAAGTACAAGATGATGGCTGAAAAATATTCTACTATCCGCTGACCAAGTTTCTGGACTGTTCTTTAAAAAGAATAATATATGCTTTCTATATTAGTTATTTTGTCAATTTAGTTTTAATTTGTCATTACGAGGGACTAAAATAGGTGTAAATTGTTGCAGGTGATGTACTAAGTGCATTTTATTATAAACGCATTTCCGTATAAAATAGCTGGTTATAACAAAGTAGCGTGAATTTTTCTTTGTTGTCTTGTATATTTGCTGATTTTTTCCCATGCGTATCTTTCTTTGTAAGTACGTTACGATCGCGATCGTCACAATAAAGATTGAAAAACAAACGATTGAAAAGGTATTTTATTTATAAATTGTGCTCACCTTTATAATTAGGACTACGTTACTGCCTGGTCCTTCATATGCTTCATATCCAAATCCTAAAACAAAATTAGCAGAGTCGTAAACTCATTCGACGCTCTATAATATGCATCTAGTACTTTTGCAATGTTAGGTTGGTGGGCTCAGGCTGCTTAACGCTTTATCGGTATAAAAATATAATACTACCATTGCATTGCTGAATGAAATTGTACTTAAAACGGTTCTCGACAGGTTATGAATTGTGATAGATGTGACAAAAGTATGTTTGTATGATCAATGTATTATTCATGACTAGCCGCGACATACTTGTTAAACCGGCCTACGCTTGCTAAAAAATAGTTTTGATTCGGTAGAACAACATCATCGAAATTACACGGTTTCGTCGAGTTCAAATGTATTATAAAATATTGTACCGTATGTATTCACATTTTTCGGTGCATAATTTACCGAGAGGAGCACATCGCTTCAATGTTCACTTATAGAACACAATCGTCACAATCAAGCACATTATTAATGTTTGTTTCATTGTCTGATAAATAAAAACACTCGTGCATATGTGCAACTGCTCTATAATAGAAACGACCTAAATGTGACCATTGGTTTTATTTGTTTATCAATGTTGGTGCGTTAATTTGGTTTATTTAGTAAGGGAAATTCGGCAACATTTTGTGTCAGCAGCAGCAGCAGCACTAGTCAGTCATCTTTCACAGCGAGTGGAGTACATAAATTACAATTTTTAGATAAAAGACTGACATTGCGTATATTTTTTGGTATGGTGTGCGTCAGTGTGACTCTAAAATAAATTTTCTGTATTATATTTATTTCCGTTTTGGCGAATGTAGTTTTCCCACGCTATGATGAAATTTCACAAATTTTTACTATTATGCATTTCTTTTAATGCAATAGTAGACGTAACTGTGGGGGAAAAACGATACAATGGGTAAGAAACACGACAAACGCATAAAAGTGTCGACAGTGATTTGTTGGCTTCATGATAATTACTATTAAAATACTGTTACAGATTTTTATTATAATTTTTCTTACACTCATTAGTTATAAAGTGTACACAGTAAAGAAGGCGAAGAATGATACTCAGTATGATGCTCTGATAGAACTTCAGAAAAAGTTCAAAACCGTAGATTTTTGGTCAGATCCCAGTAGAAGAAGGCCTACAGATATAATGGTACGTGTTTAGTTTCAATTCAAGTCACAAGAAAGCAATTTCCTTTCATGTAGATATTATCATACTCTTTACCTAAACCTAAACAGGTCGCGCCAGAAGACTTGTCAAAAACTGAACAATTTCTCAACAAGCATGGATTAGAATACTCAGTTGCAATCTCTGACGTGCAAGGGTAAGCTTGTGCATTTTAAAATACTTTTTTAATAGCATGAACAACCTTTTTGTTTCAAATCTATCCTAAAGACATCACAATTTGAATCCTGTGTATGTACCGTGTTACAGAATGGTTGAGAAAGAGAAACCAAGATCGACGCGTCAGGCAGGAATGAACTGGAGAGACTATCAAAGACTAAGAACGGTAACGAATTCGTTTGAATCTTGACTTGATTAAACTTCTCCAAAATATGATAGACAAAACTTTAATTATTTGTTTGCTTAATTTGAAATTTTCCGTCGTACTTTAAAGTGATATTGTCTAATAAAACTTACAAAATGTAACTTTAAATTTGGAACGAAGATTCACGACTGGCTTGATTCACTTGCATCCTTTAATCCACAAGTGGCACAAATCGGGAACTTTAATGTGATATTGTCTAATAAAACTTACAAAATGTAACTTTAAATTTGGAACGAAGATTCACGACTGGCTTGATTCACTTGCATCCTTTAATCCACAAGTGGCACAAATCGGGTCAATTGGACGATCCACGGAGGGCAGAGATTTAAAAATGATTAAACTGTCCAAAAATCCTGAAAGAAACAATCCTGTTATGTAATTGCGCACATACAATAAATTTTGATTAGAATACTTTTTTTAATTGTAAAAAAGTTAATTTTTAATGCATTGTTTTTCAGATATATTGACGGAGGTAACATATGCAAGGAATTCACAGTGATATTGCATGTAGTTAATTAATTTGAATATTTTATTTTTATTTGTAAATTTTTATTTTAGGAATCCATGCCCGAGAATGGTAAAGATATGAAAATTGTAGTACAGTTTTTCATTCAAAATCTATTCCAAGAAATTTAGTAATAACTTTAGATAAAGTAGGAGTCTCATTAATCTGTAGGATATCTCCTGCGGTTGCTACATATATCACGGGCAAACTCATGTCTCTCTCGCCTCAGGACAAAGATCTATTAGATAATGTTGACTGGCATATCGTCCCAGTATTGAACCCTGACGGTAATTGGTAAAATAAACAGTTACAGTTAGGGTAATACACACCTTTGTCATTCCGTTGTAATTGCAGGAGCATCAATTTACATTTACTTTAATAGGCTATGAGTATACATTTAATGAGGACAGACTTTGGAGAAAGTCTAGATCATTACATAATGGTCTACAATGCCCCGGAGTGGACCTCAATAGAAGTAAGTTTGTATAAATACCTTTCCAGAAAGTGATTATTGTAAATAACAACTAATTTGCAATTTGGAATACTTCAAATTAGATTTTGATTACCATTGGGGTGAAGCTGGCACAACCGATGATCCATGCAGGAATACATATCCAGGACCATTCCCATTTTCCGAGCCAGAAGCTAATAACACTGCGAATTATCTGTTCAACAATAGAAACAGAATTCGTGCGTACCTCACTTTTCACAGTTACTCACAGGTTCACCAATTAAGCAACTGCAGATTTATTTTGTTCAATTTGTTCTTTCCTTTAAATTAATGAAACCTGAAACGACTTCATTTAAATTTCCAGCTATGGCTCACACCATACGGTTATACAGAGGATTTACCTCGTGATTATGAAGAATTGGTAAGTTTTTGCAATTGCAAATTACAACACTGTAAATACGACCGACCAATATGGTCTCATTTTTGTTAATGACAGTAATATTTTGTAGGAAAGTTTAGGAGTAAGAGCTACCAAAGCACTAGCAGATGTGTATGGAACAGAATATGAAGTTGGAGCTCCGAGTCATATTCTTTGTAAGCTTATTATTAAATTAAAGTTTTGTCACTTTATTTTAGTTTAAACTTAATGTTGCGCGACCTAATGTCCGAGATATTTAGGGATGGTTTTCAGATAGCTTTGTAGCCATGCAGGTTGCTGCAAAAGCAAATTTACATGATTAGTCGGATAAAACAGCAGATATCAGCTTCTGTAACTTCTATATTATATGCTAGGTATCCAAAGTTTGATTCCCTTTAAAAACATGTATAAAATTTCATTGAGGTACCCACGTATAGCTCCATGACGTAGCCTGCATTTCAAATGACGCACAAATTCATTTACTTGGCTCTTAAATTTGGAGAGCGTTCTCATAAACCTGTACCCATAAAATAGACATCTAGAAAAATGTATAGTATGCAATGCTGCAAATAACCACAACGAGCGGAATTTTAGCTTGAAAGATTACCTAGAAATGATACGACTGATTATTAATAAATCTGTACCCATAAAATAGACATCTAGAAAAATGTATAGTATGCAATGCTGCAAATAACCACAACGAGCGGAATTTTAGCTTGAAAGATTACCTAGAAATGATACGACTGATTATTATTTTGCTGTTTCTACCGTAAAGATTCTAACAGCGGAAGCAGCCGTGACTATGCAAAAGGAGTCCCGGGTATAAAATACTCATACACAATCGAACTACGGGATCAGGGAGATTTTGGTTTCCTTCTTCCTCCGCAACAGATTTTGTCTACATGCGAGGAAACCTGGGAGGGTGTCAAGGTCATCGCTAGGCAAGTTGCCAGAGAGAGGCCAAACGGTCCTACTTTTTCTGACATTTACAACAGCATTGTTGATGCCGATCCAAATTACCGAACTAAAGTTGATGTGGACGGTCTTAGGCACAGATGAAACAAAAACAGTTGCGCATAAGTTTATTTTATTGTATTGTATGTTAAGCAATGTGATTGTTACCGATATTTATTGTATCCATATGCATACGAGAGAAGCAATTATATTTTTTGTTAAACACATGAATTCTAAGCAATAAACTTCTGTACTCGACCCCGTCTTTTTTATAGTGCCAGGGCACATTTTGGATTAACAAGCAGATGTATGGTGATGAGGACAACTGAAAGTCCAAAACAGTTCATCTGTTATTCAATTATTAGTCTTAAACCAATTTTTTATTCTTGCTTATGAGTGCATCGGTAGTTTATGAACAAAGACCAAAACGGGAAATAGGTACTCATAATTTTAGGCACCTTTACCACCAGAAGGTGTTTGTATGATTTTGTGTAGGAGAAAAAATTAGCGCAAACATTTGCATTAAACAATCCCCATTATTTTTGTTTGTTATTGCTTTAGACCTTTATAGTGGCAGCAGCCAAGACTGGGCTCGAGAATTCGGAAGAATAAAATATTCCTACACAATTGAACTTAGAGATGACGGAGAACATAAATTTCTCTTACCACCGGAGGAAATTCTCCCTACTTGTGAGGAAACATGGGAATCAATAAAAGTTGTGGCTCGTTACCTGAATGAAATTAGAAACACAGATAAAATTTCTCTTTTGAGCGGCTACAATTCGTCAACGGGTTCACCTTTTCGGCCACCCCCAGTTTTACTAAGTAGTACCAGTACCACTCCCAAGGATGACGATGATGACGACGATTATGATGATGTATCAGAACCAGATACATCGGAAGAAGATGATGTTGCAGAACGAAGCTGAGAACAATAACGAATTGACTGTAATGAATCGAGTTCATTTTGTACAATATATTAAATCCAGCTAACAAAAGCTGTTAAAAATTATGCCATTGTTTATTGAGTAGCAGCGTATATGCTTACAAGCTTTAAAAAATTACGTCCTCTGTTTCATTGAAAATTGAAAATATATACCTATGCACATAAAACACGAAAAATGAAATTTTGGCACAGTTCAGTAGCAGCACTGGGGAATGAAACAAAATTAAATGCCTATTTCCATCATCAGCATATTATCGAAAGGTTTTTGCACTATGTTGATTTCTTTTTTCGGATGATGAACAAATGTTCCGAGATTATATCGCGTAATTAGAGTTAATTTGTATTAGCTAATTTCCAGCTTTGGTTATTTAGGCACATGTATATGTGACTATATAAGATTCCTCCATCGTGTCCTTCCGGCCTTCCGTGTGCACGATAACTTTTGAAGGAAAAGGAATTTTGAAATTCTG
>JAHZNB010005063.1:0-16462 GCA_027744295.1 Callyntrura guangdongensis
AAAATCGGTTTTTTCCCGTTACGTATTTTATGGACGCTCCCTAAAGCATACACGTCACGCGTGGAAAAGTAGGCTCTACAAAAGTATTTACACACATTTTATACAATTTGGTTTATTTGGATGATGGTCACCCACATATGAAATCAATAATTGAAGCGTAATTTCAACATATTAATGAAAATTCCATTATTAACAAACACCATACTATATACGTATGCCGACTGGCGTACGTTCAATTGGCTGATTTTGTCTTGTTACAGTACAGGTATGTCAATGCAGTTAGATATAAAGTTTTACGTGAGCTCGAATCATCATGTAATTTTCATCTATAGTTCATATGATGACAGCCAAAAATTATAGACGTGCTTATATTAAGCACATATTTATTCATTATTGATTAGCGTCAGTCAGCATTGATTATCACAGTCATTAGCAGTTTCATCTAATCCACCTTTTTCATCTTTCGTACAAACAAGCAAACACATACAACATGCAATATGCGTCATAATGAGGATGCGCACATGAATTGCTAACAACATTCTACACAGACCTGGAAATGAGATAATTCCTTGAGAAAAATAATGAAAGAGAATGGGGACGTGTTTTGTATTGATTCATAACTTAAGCTATTCAATATTAAGCCTGCCGAGGCGACGACACAAGAATACAACAGCAACTACTAAAGTACTAAATTTTAATTTATAACTAGTTCTTAATGAATACTGCCAGTTTTTGAGATGGTATGAACTGCGTTGCAAAATGACTACCTTCCTTACTCTAAAACCAAATACCTATATGACATTACTTTGGGTTTGGATACTTCATTGATGTTTGAAAACGCACTAATTTGGAACTAGCTTAGAATGTCCATTTAGAAATAGATAATAATAGAATTCAGTTTAGGAAATCACTGCTAAAAGTTCAATTTACATTTATTAGCACATTATCATAATTACCTAATTACTACTGAATGTAATTTCAAGCAAGTGAAGGTCAAGTATAAAAAATCATGGTGTGATTATACAGTGTGGGCAGTGTGCCTCTCTACTAATCATCTTCAAAAACTGTGGAGAAACATTCTCTGTCGTCTGTTGTACTTGCACCTAACTGTTTAATGTCCGAGGATTTTATTTTGGAATTTTACAAAACCCATGTTTTCTCCAAAACTACCAGTTATATCAGACCCCTGTATTTACCCCATTATCACGTTTTGCATCGATCTGTAACCATATTGGTCTGTCTGAATTGCTGTTTTCTTTGCTGGGCTCGTATTGATTACTATTTATGTGCGATGCGCGATGTTAATGTTTGACACAGCACAACATTATACAGACCGGTGGAAAAATGACCGGAATCAAGACAGCATTCAATAGATACTTATCGTTGCGGGATTCCCCGAAAGATTGGCATTGTATAACTACATATAAATAAATGGACTCACACTATAGCACAGCGACTGACATAATCTCATCTATTTTGGCTAAATAAGCTATAATCTTTAATAATAGACCACATATTATATTAAGTTTATAATTCAGTTGGGCTGCATAACATAATATTGTGTTTCATTTCTTTTTTATTGTTTATAGCAGATAGCATTGAGTTAGTGAAATACATGAAACCACATGAACCGTTTTTCTCGGCATCTTTCCTCTCGTAAAGTGCAACATGAATGGACTCTAAAATCGATTATGCCTTTTTGCCAGTTTCTCTTTCATCTACTTGTATAATATGAAAGGGGTACAGCCATAATAATGTACATTTCCTAGGACGTTTATTTTAATAGTAATATTTCGCTTCTCGCTGTTGTGTATATCGAGTATCGGCTTACCTATCTGATCTTGTACTTTGAAATGCATACACTGCAATTTGTTGGCTTGATTTTCAAAGCCGGTTTCCTCCAGCAAATTCCAGCATTGAGTCATCGGCCAACCAGCGGCATAATAGGTACCACAAGAAGCTATTATAATACCTAAATGTGAGAACTGAGAACTGAGAGAAGGACGTCGGACTGTGTGTATGAGACCGGTGGTGCTTAGTAGGTTCGTTTGCGGGATTGTTTAGCGAAACGTAACATCCATGCAAATCTATCTACCTATAGGGATAAAATTTTATGGGGAGCCCAGGCGAACAAGAGAGAAAAACTACCTATACCCATCTATTAGTCAAAGAACGTAGCAGAGAACAAATAGCATTCTCGCTTCCATTGCCTATTGTATACCCATTTTACGGATTGTACCACATTACGGATGCAGACAACAATGTAACGATCTACAATTCTAATGGAATAGGAAGGATAGACGTCATGGATAGCTTGAGTACAAGGCTAGCGAAGCCAACCGAAGAAGAAGCGAGCACATTTAGATCCAGTAGTCTGAGAGCAGGAGCTAAAACTACGAGTAGACCACCAACAGCAGAAAGTAAGTAGACGAGAAGAGGAGAGCTCTGGAAAAACTTGACTACAAATATCGAACCCCGCCCCAACAAACACTCCAGCATTCAGAACAGCAGCGGAGGTGGTGGTAGACAAGAAGACCCAAAGCCAGGTGAACAGTAGTATTTGCCATACACACGTATAGCTGTTTATATCCATAAAGTTTCTATATTTTTTGGAGATTTTACAAAATTTGTCCTACTGAGCTCCTTTTCGGAGTCCTTTCACCGTCTCCTCTAAAAATGTTTCGGTGGGTTTTCTCTCACGACTAACACAACGAACGTGAACTGTAGTGAGCGCGAGCAGAGCAAGTAACTACCACGTAGAGCCAGTGAAGACGGTCGTTATATATAGGACTTTCACTCATGATCACGTCTTTTACTACATCTAGTCCTTAAATGTACATACAAAATTGGGAAATCGCATGACTGCGAGAGAACAGAGAAGGTTATTTCTTGTCTTTTCGGTGAATTCCTCCAAATATCGACTTATTGAGCCTTCTCTCCGTTTTTTCTCTCTCTCTCTCTCTCTGCCTGGTGGCTTCTTGCCGTGTCGTCATTTTACTTTTTTGGCCAAGACCGTGGTAGTGTTACTTGACTAACGGCTATATCCAGACTGAATTTGGAGGAGCAACGATTTGCAATAGTAAAAAAAGGTTAATTCGGAAAAAATAAATAAAAACGTTGTAAATTAGTTATATTATTTCAACGTTTATTTTTATCTAAATTGTGATCTTGTTCTGCGCTAAAAAGGTGATTTTTTTACGAATAGAGAAAACTCACGTTCAATTTGCACGCTAGCTGTGTAGCAAAACTAAAGCACTAGCTATAGAAGGAAAGTTTCCTTGTTATTACTTACTATTTATTATCACAAGCTATCTTGGTTTGGTATAATATAATTTATTAAAAGGAATGCCTAAGCGTGGAACGTTTGTCCAAATACGGATCTCAAAGCACATAATATATTTAATATAAAAGTTTAAAGGGATGAATGGACAGCCCAAAAGAAATAGTCTGGAATATAATTGCCGAATTAATTTTTACCATCCTTTACACTTGTGCTATGTGTTTCCATTCACACTTTCAATATTTCCACTGGTTGCCGTATGTAGGACTAATGTGAGAAGAGCATGCAAAGATCCTATTAGGAGGACTATTTGTAAAAAAAACAAAAAGATAATGCACAGCCTGTATGCACACTCATATCCCTCTTCTTGCACTGCACTCGGTCTCTATCAAGTAGATTAAGTAATCCTCTCTACATGCGTGGTGGCATAGTTAATTAGCAGTAAAGCTATTTTTATGCATACTTGAGTTTTTGTCTGCTTCGTTTGGACCCTCTTGCTACTCCAATTTTTTGAGGAGACGAGATGACGAGGCACACAAGATCCATTAGTTTGTCTGAGCAAAGTCATATTATTTTTGTTCTATTTGTGCGTAAATATAAAACTTGAATATTTCTTGAATTCCGCAGATAAATTAGCACTATGCCAGACAAAAAGAAAGGAGATGAGGGAGGTTTCATGAAGTTTCTGTGGAACGGTGATACTGGTGAACTTCTCGGGCGAACCGGTTCGTCATGGGGTAAGCAAGGACACAAGGACAAAGTTTTACCGTATCATTTAAATGGGGTGCGCATTAAATTTCCCTTTGCTCAAAAATAAAATTTTGTTTTTTGTAGGAAAAATCATTGTCTTCTACATTATCTTCTTTGCTGGACTAGCAGCCTTCTTTCTCCTCATGTTGTACATCTTTTTCCTTACTCTTGATCTCCAAAAGCCTAAATGGCAGATGACTAACGGTTTAATCGGTGACAACCCTGGAGTTGGATTCCGGCCTCAACCCGATCAAGATAAAACTGTGGATTCTACCTTGATCTGGTTTGACAGGAATCGAAAAGACAATTATGAATTTTGGAGCGATCAGCTAGACGTTTGGTTCAATGGTAAATGAAACCCCATTTTTGCACATAATTTAAACCTTTAAGTACATATACGCATAGGTAGTTGTATGATTGCATGTTTGTAGCATATTATTGCAAAGTGTATGTGAATGTTATTTTCCTATTATTCCATAGCCATCCCTGCTGAAGGTGGTTCTGATGTGACCAAATGCAGTTTCGGCAATGGAGGCACTGATACGTTCAAAGACAAAAATAAGAAGAAGGAGCAAATTTCTTCATGCTTTGTTGATAACAAACAGTTTGGAGAATGCAATCCGGAAAACAAGTTTGGATACCGCCTTGGTGAACCGTGCATTCTCGTTAAATTGAACAGAGTGAGAGACTGCACTACAAAACCAAATTCTAATTATTTTGCATGCGCAGTTAATGTGATTAAGAATGTAACTGACAGAAAGACAGAAATTTTAAATGGATGCTATTTTAATTTGAAGATTTACGGCTGGGAACCTGAAGGTTTTGGTTTGAATGGCAAGCAATTTAACCCAGCACAATTTGACGAAATTTTCGCCAACGACATGAAAGATTTGGAAAGGCAAATTGAAAACAATCCACAACAAGGACTCAAAATCATGCCTAAGTTTTTGCAAGATTATATTAAAAAAGAGATTGCAAAGCCGGAACACTCTATTCAGTGGAAGGTAAGCAAGGTTCACCAACCGCACTATAGGAATCGTTATATGGGAACAAAGTTGATATTTGTTAATTCAATGTTTTTGCAGACCGATTTCTTGAACAGTGTGTTCTTCTCCTGTGAGCCAATGTGTAAGTTTATATAATTTCATCAACCCATTTCAATTCCATTAATCCTTTGAAAAAACGTCAGATCATATTATATAATATTTACTTTGGTTTTTAGCTGGTGTCCTCATTAATGTGGAATGCCGCGGATGGGCTAAGAATATTCACCAAAACCGTCCTGATCGTTTAGGCATGGTTCATTTTGAATTGATGATAGATTAGGGAAATAATCTATTATTTTAAATTAACGATCAAAAGTGTTCCCAACAATAGTCAAAACGGAATTTAACGAACAACAAAATAAAACAAACGAAAACACTTACAAAAGATTACATCCACAATTAACGATGCGGAAGACGAATCGTATATATATTTTAATCTAAAAAATTCAAAACTCTTCGGAGAAGCGATAAAAGTTCATGCTAAAAACACAATAAAAACCATAAATAGTACGATTTCATTGACTGCTTCTTCAAAAAAACATTTAATTGGTTTAGTATACCTTTCACTCACGAACGCCACATTGCTTTAAATAAATAAATAAAAATTCGACAGCATTCTAATTAAAAGTAATGTGATAAGCAACGGATATTATTCTGTATAAAATGTCAGTTGCACAAAAGGTGATAGACGCCCTCAACAATGAGCAACATAGCAATCAACAAATTTAAAAGGCTTTTAAAATTCGACTATCTTCATATAAGACACGAGTACGTAATTAAATAATGGATGTACCTATTCAATCAACACATGTAACAAGTTCCATTCCATCCCTATTCCAAAGTAAATTTCTGTGGCTAGTTAATTCCAGTTTATTGTGCAGAGTACAAGATTTCCTGGCAGGTGGGGAGTGATGAGTATGGTAGTAATGTTAGGATGAGTCAGTCCGGCAGTTGAAAAATAAATTATGCTTAAGATGCCAAATATGTCAAATATCTCACTAATTATTTAAGTTACTTCATTTGTGTCCAATAATCGCAGCTAATACCAGTTTTGTCTTTGTGTTCTTTTTAATTTAAATATAGGCCTGCTTAAACATTTTTTTCTGTTAGGGATGTAAAAACAGCCTGATACCGTCAACGTCTAGTATAATCCTTCTTGTATATTTAAAATAAACTTCAATTAACTTAATCACCTCATGCATTTACCGTTGTAATTTAATGCGTAATTTAGCTATGTACTTACCAGATATTTGGAAACTAACACACTGTTAAACTATAATTAATGGTGCATGTATATGTGTACTTATTGAAATGAAAAGAATCAATGTAAGTAATTTTGTATTCACTAACATTACTTAGACATGCATGTTGTATAATTATTTAACGCACCAAAACTTTACGATCAGATAAATAACATATATTAACAAATATATTGAACATTGTACTGATTTTACCGTAAATTTTATGTAACCGTAAAGAGAACAGGAAAGTTCCACCAGAAAGAGAAAGTACATTCCAAATTTATAAATCATTTTATTTAAAGTTCACTCCAGTATTGAAATTTGATTGGAAGCTGTGCAGTAATAAAGAGATAAACTCTGTCTGTCTTCTATATTTCTGCGTAGTGTGTAGTGTAACTAATAGTATTATTTAAACGGAGGACACGAGTTCAATAGAATCAATCTGGTTATTTAAATGGATGTATCTTGGCCACGTATCCGTATTTACATAGATAGCTATCAGGCAGGGAGAAAATCTACAGATTATACAATATGACACTATAAACTATGCAAATTTATAAAAATTAAATCCACGGTACAAGGGTTTTACTTCATTTTAGTAAATGACTGTAGGTGTACAGTTCTCAGTGTATGTAGTAAAAAAAAGTAAAATATTATTAAATACAATGTCATGTGTAGGTATCCTCAATAGAAATAGCAATATACTTAATACACACCAAGATACTGATAGTGAACATATAATATGTATTATGTATGTATTAAATCAGAACTAAATTATAGTTGAGGTAAATGACGTGTAAGAATTGTAGAATATCACAATTCTGTGGTACTTGTACAGTATTTTAGAACAGTAGTAGTAATAATATATCTTACCTTCAACCTTCCTTATCGAGCAGACGAGAGCGTCGTTTTACCGTAGTTTATATTGTTATTTAAACAGAAAATATTGAAATGAACAAAAATAAAGTATGTAGAGCTACAGCGGAAAATAAATAATTAATTCTTTTACAACAAACTGATATGTGGTTGTGGTGGGTGTTATTTTTTTCGTTTAAAAACTCTGAGTAGCAAATTGGGCTTCATACAAGGAAGGTTGTTTGTCTTGCTTGCCTAGTTCATGAGTGCAAACATTTCAAATTGCAAAATCGGATGTGTAATGGAGCTCAGTACATTATGCATTGTTATAAATAGTTGGTGGATCCGGTCCTAGGTAGGTATTACGGAACGGATTAGATTATCAATACGCTTGCAATAGTAGTTAAAATTACCTGCATTCGACGACCGCTGTTAACCCTTCCAGGCGGCGTTGGACAGGGATGGCAGGCGAGATACTGTTCTCCTGGGAGATCGGTAGGTTCCTTGGTTCCCAGGTCTCTGGTTCAAACTCTGTGCTCTGGCTCCCCGCATACATTTCTTCTAGGTACTCATAAGGTAAATAGTAAAAATTTATTACTTGCATACCTAGATTTATGAGTGATCATCGTGTTTTCGTGTCACCGTCACCACGGTCACCACCCAAACCCATGTAACATCATTTTCTTTTGCCTAATTTGTAGAGATGTATAATAATGTATATGAAAAAATAGCTTTTTCGTACTCGACTGCGAATAAATCCACAACAACCAAATACATAAAATCGATAAAATCATATATGTATATGCTTCACAAAAAAAAAGATTCACAAAACTTTGCTCTCCAAAATTACATTTTTAAATTATGTAACTTGGAAACCAAAACCTCGACATGTTGCTACTGCAAAGTACTCAATTGATGGCAAAGATAAAAAAATGACATTTTAGGGTATTCTTCTAGTTTTCGTTTAGTTGGTTAGTTGTAGCTCACTATATGTCAACAATGAATAATGAATGCCCAACAAGTTCGTGATAATATGTATATGTAATTGTGCGATCGATACATGTACTGTTCATGTTAATGTGGTGTTGTCTTGATCGATAACGGTTTATTCGAACTAAAAAGTCGCCCCTTGGATTAAAACAAAAGATTCGAGAAAAAATTAAAGAGGACAACGAATGACGAAAGAAAGAAAAGTGCAAAATGTGACGCAGATACAGTTCATTTATTTTTATGACTTCAAAATTTGGTCACACAGACAATAGAAGTGATGTGACCTCACATTCATAGACATAATTATTGTTTATTATTACAGAAACTATTTTAATTCATATCCTTAGATATTAGAGCTAAAAATACAGCTCCCTCCCAATAAAAACAATGTATTAATATAAAAAATGATTCTAATAACACACTAACGTTTAGAGGTTCAAAGATACCACCAACTGAAGGCAAGGCACGTTGTATATTAAAAACTCTACTCTTACTGTTACATTAATAATATTTTAGCGCAGAATTGTTAAAAGTTAGAACAAACACATGATGTTCTAGTGTTGTTTTATCAAAGCGTAGAACTTCAACATTTAATAGGACAAAAATTACGTATTCAATACGCTAAAAAAAATTTCAGTTATATAGCGATCAGTCTATTGTTTGTACCATTACTCAATTGTTTTCTCAAACACCCCTCAATAAAAATTTAAATAAATATTCTCAGATCCACTGACTCGATTCATTTAAACTTAATGGAATAGATTAATCCTCGCAGTTATAGATCCTTATGCCCATAGCGGTTTCAAACTCTTTTAATGATTCAAATTGATTTAAGATCAGGTTTACTACGACTCCTTTTCTGTCGGGCGAATTGGAATTTCTGATGTGCCTTACTGCATACGCAGACCTAAAAACAAAAAATAGCTTGTAAATAAAACTTGTGTATTTACGTCTACAACAGGAAAATTACACCCAATTTACAAAAACAGAACCTGCCAATATACCCAGCGATTGATTTGGGCAAATCAAAATTTACAACCACGTCTGCTGAATCCAAGCTGATGCTCATCAAAAAATCCGTACACACAAGAACTCTACAAAAGCTACCTCGCTTGTAACTGTGTAAAATGACTTTTTGATCCTTTGCTGAAATATTTTCATGCTAAAATAAAAAAGTGCATAATTAGTATAAGGTAATGATATCCTCTTAAAATTGTGAAACCAACATACAAATTTTGATTGATTGGTTAATAAGTAGGTCGTACCAATACTTGAGGCCACAATTTATTTTGTCGCAATCGTGTGCTAATCCATTCCGCCTTTTCAACATCATCACAAAATATTATTGCTTTGTCCTCTTCCAAATTTAACATGGAAATCATGTCTATTTTACTTGAGTCATCTCCATTCTCGATGTTAGCATATAGATGAGTAATATCGTCACCAACGTCTTCAGATACCTTTTCATCGTTTTTTATCCCCACGTTTCTGCTTATACCTAATAACTGAAGCCCTTCTTTTGTAATGAAAGTCCTACATCCCAGCTCTTCAGTTTCATCAAGGTTCTGATTATTATCCTCATAAACACTTTCTCTACGTGACGTTATTGCGGAAATCGAGTGATCTGAATCGCCTGGGATTGACAATTTTTTGCCGTCGTCTTCATTTTGGGTGGAAGATCGCCTGCTGGATTTCGTGTGAGATGATTTACTTCCACCAGAAAGGTTTCTTTGCCGGCCCGTTAAAAATTCGTCCATGTTCACGTCTTCATTTTGGGTGGAAGATCGCCTGTTGGATTTGGTGTGAGATGATTTACTTCCACCAGAAAGGTTTCTTTGCCGGCCCGTCAAAAATTCGTGCATGTCCATAGGTTCCGTTATAACTTGTTTCTGGCGCAATTTGCGTTCGCAAAATGCGTCCAATTCTTCACATTTGGCCATTGATCGACGAACTACAATAACTTTTGTGGTAGCATCCAGCGCATACAAAATCTACGAAATAAATCGACACCAGTATAAGGGTTTGGAGTTTTTAGCATAGTATTATAACAATTTCCACACGACTACAAAAATTAAAATGGCATGTGAACAATACCTTATTTACGGCTAATGTCTGCTCCGATTCTTTGTCTCTATTTACACCAAAAATCTCGTCTGCTTTATGCAGCACTAAAAATCGAATACCATCCTTGTAAATCAATTTTTTCAGGAAAATGTTTGTTTCCGCCAGCGTTCCAACCAGAATTAAACAGTCTGGTTTTTCAAAAGTTTTGCTTTTGGTATCTATCAATTGATCCAGTCTTTGGCATACAACAATATTTGCGTTGGCAGCTTTCTGTACCTACAAAAAACGTTTTATGGTTGCCGTTTATATCGTTTATTAAACCTTTTAGTTACGTTTATTTTTTTTGTTTACGTCCGTAACCGGTCAACGCAAACGATTTCGTTTATCGTTACGTATATGGCCAACACTGTTCACGTATGCTATCAAATTTCTCGTTGGTTTGATTGTATGAAAGCTTACTAATTTGGACGATCTCGAACTAGCAGTGATGACTAGCCCCTGGACACAATCTTTAGCTATGTTGATACAATCCAGTAAGCCAATAATCATCCCGATAGTTTTCCCTCCATTTATAACGCCTTCGTAGATTACGTCTCCTTTTGATTTAAAAGCCTGAATCGCTTGTTTCTGTATATCGGTGAGTTTAATAATTCCCTTCTGCTGTGCGTAGTCAGATGTCCACTGATTTACTCTAACACCATCAATAGCCATAGTAAACGTATTCGGGTTCAGCTCCTGCTGGCTCTCATTCGAAACGAAGGGTTCAGCAACTGAAGAGGTTTCCGAATTCCTGCCACCTTTACCTCGCGAGGTTACCAGAGCGCGCTCTGTGTTCGTGATATCGTTACTCAATGGAACACAAGCAGCAGTTGGACCGGTGTCAATGTTGCTTCTCGTTTCGTTAAAACCAATCATTGACAAAATATCAATAGTTTGTTCAAATTGCTTTGAAGATCTTCCTTTTCGTGATTTTAATTTAGCCACTTTAAAACGCCTGGGCATCGGAGTATTAAGAATTCTGCGGTTGTGTTCATCCACCCTCTGAATATCTGACAAAATTGGTACAGCTTCGGACGATGACGCTGCAATATTATTGTAAACTTCGTCACTTACAACCGGCGGAGCAGCGTCAACATTAAATGTGGTAACGTTCGGTGGGCAGTGCGTTACAGTTTCGTCAAATTGGTACAGAGTGATTTTTCTAGGCCTATGCTTCGTCAGACCTGCTGACGTCTTAGGTTGGACGTGAATAGTTAATTCCTGTGCCTATTTTTATATAATGTGCTTATATTACATCAGGTTGCGTATTAACTTAAGTATTTAAGTTACTTTTCATCTAACTACCAAAATAGTAGTCAGCGCTATCAATTTACCAAAAATGACAGATCAAGTTCGTTGGTGTTATGCACTTCCACAATGTCTAGTCTTCTTTCCTTCTGAAATGACGAAGAAAACAATAAGCAATAATTCAAAAACCACTGGCATGCATAGGTAAATGTTTACTTTGTCAACGTCTTACAAAATACAATTTAAAAACGAATAAATAAAAAACTACATGCAGGAAATGGCTAATAATGACTTACATATTCAGCGTATCGTTCCTTTAAAACTTGCTCTATTATTTTACGATAATTATTTTGTGTGTATATTTTCGCTGCAATTTCATTCTGTCAAATTTAGTTTTCATCAAATGTTGAGCAAATACGTAAGCATTTGCTTCGATTATACAAAACACAAAACATTTTGTACTCAACATTACGTAAAAAAGGTATATATAAATAATAACCATTTACCTTGTACCAAGTGAGACAAATACAACAGGTTTGCGGGGCTGGACTCCCAGGAACTTCTCTGAAAAAATGCAGATAATTTTATGTGTGTTAATAAATTATTGTATTTTTTGTTAATTATAATTTAAAATATTTTTTATCTTTTTTCGGTACCTAACTTTTATCAATGCTTACTTTTTCCCTCGAAATATGTTCAAAGCATTCGCTTTTTCCATTGCTTGTATATATCTTTGGAAATTTTCACCATCGGACGACACTGTTACTTTGAATCTTTTAAAGCTTACATTATTTTGATAATTTTCTGTACTATAATTTAGACCCTGGCAAAGCAGCTTTAGCCTTTGCCATTCACTATATTGGCTGGGAAGGTATTGTGCAACGTAAATATCAGTGCTGAATAGGAAAAAAAACATTTAATTGCCTGTAAAAAAACAACATTAATTTGTTTGTATAAAATAGTGGCTCGGCTCATGACCGTACAACCCACCTTTCACTTAGCTTTGGAATTATCTCATTGTCATCAATAGACCGTTCCTCGATTGTTAAAAGTTTATTTTCCAAATTATAATACTTTTGAATTCCATCCTAGACAAATCAAAATATCATAGAAAACGGTAAACATTATATACAAACAAAATTCTATGCATGTTAGGTATTAGTAATTAGGGTCCTTAATTTAGGGATAAGCTGCTACCTCAAATGACCCAGTAACGTTTTCAAAGTCATCATCATCATTCTGCATTTCATGTCGAAGGATCCGTATTTGGTCTTCCAGAGCAGCAATTTTGGACTGATAAGTTGTCTGATTCTGAAATTGTCATACAAATTTGAATACAACATGAGTACAACAGAGTGACGGATTAAGAGCAATTTGTCATTTATGTGTCATTTATGTTGTACGGCAATTAAGTTGACTACGTAGGGTGGGTGGAAATGTCTTGTTCACTAAATTTTTTCAATATTTATATAAATGCCAAAAGGTAACACAAAAGTTTTGTCCGGTGGTGTAAAATAAAAGTGGTTCTTCATTCGCCATGGTCAATGATAAATATAAATACATGTCGTTAGAAATTGCTTATCGGTATTGATACAGATCTATAGCATATCGCATTGTATTGACTAATTTTGGATAACAATTAAATTAAATGAAGCCGAAAATATGTTCAATATGAACATATTCGAATAGTGCGATGCGATGGAAAAGTGTCAAACACAAATATCTAGTTTTAAAAGTATCGTATCGTACCGTTGTACAAAAGTATATCTTACCGTTTGGTGCGATGTCTTAGCGGAACTAATAGTGTCTTCTAAAAGTGTTAGCACCTGTCGAACCACTTGTATCTTTTCTTGTATCCTTGAATTTTCACCGGAAATAGAAAAACCGATTCCCTCACTTTCTTCTACATAATTTTCTTCCATTATTGTACGTTGTTCAATGGCTCAAAGCCAACTAATCATTACCGACGCTAAATCCAAAAACCCTGTTGTTTTAACAGGAACGCACTGCATGTTATCGTATCCAGAACATAATTTTAATTTGCAAACTTCCGATTATTAAACCGATGATACATAATAAATCACTTGTACGTTATTTTCAGACCCTAAATGACTAGTTTTAGCGTATGGAGAAAATAGCTCATTTTATCGTACGCGCAAAAGTTGTCCTTGAAATATTAATTCTTAAAATGACCAATTTATATATTAGGGCACAGATCTCTTTTGAGATAGTCGTTTTCGATTCGTATCCGGAAGCCATTTAAGGTCCTACTGGACAATTTAACCACCCGAGAGACCATCTGGTCCTTAACCCATGGTACAACAATACATTGTATTGGAAGTGACTTTTTGCCTGATTGAATATAAACACTGCAGAGCCTTGCAAATTAGTAATTGTTGTGATGTGGTTTTTGATGAATGAACAACTTTGATGAGTTATCAATGCAATATACATACAGTGAAAGTTAGAGTCTAAAAGACTTATCGAGTTTTGCCCCGGCAAACATTGGGGTATAATAACAATAACAATGACAAATTGTGTCTTTGTTGCACCTGCATGTGTTGTGTTCTAATATAGTCAAGTAGGACAGTTCAACTTGCCTTGTGCATGCTATGCTGCAGGCTGCAGCTTAGCATAACCTACATAAATATCCTCATAAATAGCCGTTCCTCGTTCCTCATTCCTCACTCCTCACATCCACACACAAGTCAAGAGTCACCGTTGTTGGCATTTACCAAGTATTTTATGGTTGATTTTAAAGTAACCCAGGGGAACCTTAAAATGGTTAAGATTGTAAATTCCCAAAGTTTATGTTTATCTCTCTTGTCGAGCTAGTCGAGCACCGGAAATAATTAGAAACAAATAATGAATATTACCTAAAACAAAATTTTCTTGGTCTGATTCCTGTAAGATTCATGATATAAGCGGGGTTTAAATCGTACACAAAACTATTTTCTACTTTTAGATTCTGTCACCATGGCATTATTAAAATATGTGAACGCGCGACCTTTCCATCTGGACATCCCCCCTTAGATCACTTATACGTAAGTATAAGTGATCTAAGCATCCCCCCATTTAAATTACTTTCAACGATATTTTGATTTGTCTAGGATGGAAAAAGAAGTATTATAATTTGGAAAACAAACTTTTAACAATCGAGGAACGGCCAATGATGATTGAAATTGATGACAATGAGATTATTTCAACAACCGCGACAAATTCTGCTATCAAATTATACGAGTATCTCGCAATAAAGAATTGTGAAATGCATTATCACTTATCAGTCATAGTCATCTGTCATTGGGAATATGCAAAAATGCATGTAGATGCCTATACAGTATTTATAACGATGTATAATACAAGGAAGTTCCATGTAATTACCTTGTTTGTTGTAGGAGCAAACCGCTTTTGTCCTTAAAACTATTTTCAAACGGGTATGCTTACTTATGGAATGCGCGTGCCTGCAGAATATAAGAAAATACTGAAAATATAGTCCGTTTGATATATCTCAATAAACAATTCACAGAGTAATATACTTTCGTGTTATGTTGTACATGGGATGCATCTAGCTTTCTCATACTTATATTAATTATGAGGATTTTGTATGCTTGATTGCTTTGAAACCTTTTGGGTCATATTTTCCAACAATTGTCTCCAGTCCTAAAAAGGAAAGCGCTACTTCCTGGGAACGTGACAAAAGGTTTAATCTTATTATTGTATTGTCTGAAAACACGTGAATTTCATTCCCGTGCTACAGGCTCTACCGCGCCACAAATCTTTTTATTATTGAACTTTGCATTCGTCGACTCGACGATATTTTGATTCTCCATCAGTGTCAAAAGCAAAGGCATCCAGGAAGGATGTGATTTACCGAAAATAACACATAATTTTTAATAATTTTGCTCTGTGAGCAAAAGTGGCTGGACCACTAGGGCTGGCCCATTAAGATTAAAATAATAAAATGCATTGATTGCATTTATTTATTCAAAAAATCGACGAGTTATTTTTGTAAGTGAATAGCACAACATTTAGTTTATATTAATGGAAATTATTTTTCCCGGAATCATAAATTGTCCTTTTGAGAGAAGGATCTTTGGGACAATTGTGATTGGAAAAAAGGTAGGTAAGTAATTGCAATGCAGTAATTTTTAATTATATAATGGCTTATGAGGCATACTTTATATCAACTAGCGATACATATTTATCAAAGGTGATTAAAAGAAAACGTCGATATTAACAACCAACTTATGACTCGTGAAAAATTATCTCATACAAAATTGCGTTCTCCAAATGTAAAAGCTGTTAACACAAAACTTACGTTAGTATATACAGCTTATTATATTTTAATAGTGATATAAAGGAGGTTTATAGGAGGTCATGGAAAACTACAACAGCATAATTTGAATAAATAATTATTGGAACAGCTCAGTTTTTAAGATTATAAAATCATTGAAGGTATAAATTAATAAGGTCTGAACCAAAACCACTCCAAGGAAAATTCTCTCACAGTATATAGTATCCAGATTATAACATTTTTGAAAATATTATTTTCTTGTGTGAAAAAACAATGCAAAATTACATTAAAAATATTTGGTAACCATGGGCGCACAAACAATTTTGCAAAAATGGCATATCACATATCCAAGATTTCTCAGGCATTTCATACCCAAATTTAATGGGATCGAGGCCAATCGAGAGCTCAGAGTCTGAAAAATGAGTTGTGGTAGTTTAAATTTGTTAAAATTATTAAATTAAAAAATATTATTTGGCGCAAAGTTTAATTGGAATTAATCAAGCATCTTGTTTTTAGCCAATTGGTTTAACTAAATAATAATTTTAACAAATTTAAACCCCCACAACTCATTTTCCAGACTCTTAGCTCTCGATTGACACCATGAATTTGAGTCAGAAATGACGGAGAATGTTGAATCTGCAATACCAAATTATTG
>JAHZNB010005065.1:0-12108 GCA_027744295.1 Callyntrura guangdongensis
CAAAAGTATTTTTGTACTCTTATAACTTCTCGTCGTGGGCATAACCTTGCACCAGCTCCTAATGAAATTATTTTATCAAATTCATCTCGACCGTCTCATCAGCGCTGCACAGCGGTATCGTCATTATTATATTATCCTCATCATCGTCTTGTACTGTTGTTACTTTGACTGAAGGAAAAATGAGAACGTTGTTCATCACAATCTTGTACGCTCGAACAAACCAAATAAGGGGATGAGCAAATCGTCCTCTTGTCAAAACACTAGACTGTAAAGTACAACAAACGAATAATGAAATGAAAAGGATCAGACAAATCATACAATCCTTAACAATCATCGTAGCGTTCGAAGTTCAAATTCACACTCGATTCTTATTTCTAAGTTCATTATTTACCCTGCTTCATGTTGCTCGTTTGTCAGATGATGATGACATGAGAGAGTTTTTCAAAAAATGTGTAAAGATCAAGAAAATACTTCCATGTGCATATCTACCAGTTATATATTTGCATTTCAGGACTGCTTTATTAGCGTTAAACAGAAACAGACAACAGAATTCTAAGTTGACGCGTGGAATAAGTAAATAGCTAAAAAGTGCAAGTACAAAGAAACTTCTGAGAAAACAGAGCGCCAGTATTTCAACAAGGTACACTGAGACAACGCCATCACAAATCTAATGACCTGAAAAGGGAATACGAAAATGTAAAAATGTGCATTTTTCAAGGCACAAGACGTCAAAAAGCATAACTCAGCAGACCCCAGCGAAAAAGAGTCATAAAATATTACATTCTACATTTGAAATAAAAGCACTTTTGTTTTTGTCTGTCAGCAAGAAGACGAGACAATACAGTTTAATAAACTGAATTATCAAAGTGTCTTTGAGACTCCACTACAATGCTACGTTTTGAAGTTTTAATTGTCCCTAGGGAAGTATTATTGCCCATTAAATAATTACCCCTTGGGTGCTTTTAACTTTTGTCAATTATATGGACGAAATTTCGATCGAATTGAAATAGAATATGGGTAAACGTAGACAGACGCACGCGCAAACATTGAAACATCCTAAACGTACATGTTTTCAGCTTAAACATATTTATAAACACATAAAAATTACCATATCTGCCGTATGTTTCGTTTTGTCTGGCTGTCTGATTGTTATGCGTGCATATCTTAAGACTGCCTGCCATCAAGATCGCAGCATCCTCAAAGAAGAATGAACAATAACTACATTTAGGTTGAAAAGTAAAAGTAAACATGAAACCATCAAAAACGCATCTCTCTCACTCTAAAAAAGTAAATATTAACTTTGTTTTACTAATGGGATTTTGTTTGACACAAAACCTGATTAAAATGCGCATTTCAAGTGGTCCATGCGTAACGCACACGTTTTGTGTTTGTAGTTGTTGAAACATTTAAACAGGAACTTTTGTATGTTCAGGTATATTATGTACATACGCTAATAAATATGCCACCACCCTTAAAATAATGTGTAATATGGCAATGAAAATGAATGAAAGCAGAGAGTGAAGATGCACACAGGTACAAAAACTGCAGCAACAACTTTAACCAGACGATTAGTCTCACGCTGAGTGATTCATTGATCGACATCGACACACAAAACAAGCAAAAAAGCAAGGCAACAAAAAAGTTCGCCATCAGCCATCTGAAAGTACAAACAAAGTTGCAGTGATGTACCTATAAACCTACCTAATATGTGTATGTAGTAATAAGTAATGTCAATGTGTGAGAGTGCAACATTATGTTGTTGCTGATAACTTGTTACTCGTTTATAACTCAACCAGTATTTATATAAGACCATCATCTTCCTCGTAATCTATTTAAATGGACATACTATGTTTAGAGCAAGTACAAAAAAGACTTAACCCAGAAACTCGCCAAAATCCTAAGAACAAAGCATCATTTAAATGACGACTCTCCTCGGTTGAGCTGAAACTAGCTATGTAGACATATTAAAAGCACTCCCTGGCTTTTCATTCTCTCTGGTGTACATCATCCCAACTCCCACGCAGTTTGTATACATCATCTCTCTATACACTGCGTTTCGTGTAATAGTACCGCACGAAAGTAAAAGCACAAAGTCGTAAAACTCCAAAACTGCATGCTAAGTAGAACCAAATAGATCATGATTTATACGCACTTGAAGCAACTTCTGCGGCGGAAGGGTGCAGAAAGAAAAAAGCCAGTTGCAAAAAACTGACGTATCTACTGCCTACAAACATAAATATATTATACGGCTTTCATTTCCATGCTTGATATATGAGCCCGTAAACATACATTTTTTTACGGAAATGACGCTAGGGAAAAGCTTTAGTGCAAATTAATGATGAGCGCTAGCGTATCAAGTGTATCTCTAGGTATACACAATATAAGTTTGTGCAAAATACTATAACTCTGATAAGCATATGTAGTAGTACATATGTAAATTGTCAGTGGACAAAAGTAATTGAGCGAAGGATAACCTTTTTCTTGAAAAACGAAAACACTGACCCTGCCTAAGGCAAAAGTCTCAAACATTTCTCCCCAATTTCGATTTGATATATATGCTCGTCATTTGACACACTAGGGAATTAATGTATAAAGACATGGGTGATAGCTTTGCATGAAATTTTGCGTATCAGTTGCCAAAATAAATATGATATTTGAGTGCAAGTTTTGCTACTTTCTTGCAGGGTGGTAAATGGTTTTTCTTTGGGCCACTTTGTTTCGCTGCGAATAACAAATTGTTGCTGATATAAGGCTCATTGACTCATTCAATTTGTGTTACACATTATACATAATGGTAAGTTTAGCAATTAAAACAAACATGTTACAAATATGTATGACCGTTGGTGCGTTTTCACCTTAAATATTTTACCGCTGTTTTCTTTTTAGCAATTAGCACATTACATTGTAATGTTTTAGCAACTCACATAATTTCGTACAGTTAAAGTATTTTATCTGATTAGACCATACTTCATACCTATTTTGTACGTGCACTCTAGAAAGCTTCCATTTCCACAAACTTGTATGCCTACAGTACTCTTGTTACTCTTACAGCTGCCTGCCTCTTCTGTTGAGAGGAATACAAATAAAAAGGATGTATATGTAATGAGTTCAGTAAACTTTTCTGAGACTTTTTACAGCTATGCAAATTTAATAAAGTTGAAACATTTAAATCTGTCTGCTCTCTGCGAAATCTCTAGTATCCCCCACTGTTCCAAAAAGGGCATAGTTTATTTTTTACAATTAATCATTAATATTCGTCCGTCGTCCTATAATACTTTTCACTGTGAAGGTAAAAAATATGATTTCACAAGTCACGTGTAGAGGTATAAATATACATAGTCATTTGCATAGCACATCTAAATCCAACCAAACTTCGACAACTTTTAAACACATATTTTTCTGGCAACGTGTTATTTAAGGGTAAGTATTTGTAACATTTTTTTCCTTCTAGCTTTCAAGATAGTTTAGCAGGATCTGATAACCTGATTTATTTACTTTAATCTAATCGATTTTGCACTTGCTCGCAACAGAGTTGCACATTAATTTTTGAAATGGATTTTTGAAATTTGAAACGAAAGCACAAGTGTACGTAATAGCAATGCACAACGTTGGTGTACCTCCATATCTTTACCCTAGTCTGAAGTCTAAAAACCACTCCTGTTGCAATATTACATTACATTCATTTTAATTACCAGAAGTAATGCTTAAAACACTTCGGAGACATTTTGGAGATGTAGCATTAGCGTCACAACCATGAAGTTTAATTCCATTAGCCACATACACAACAACACACACATATACGCGTATGTATACCTCTCTTAAAAGATCTCTGAAGCTGAGGATAAAGTCGACACTGTGAACATATCAGATTATATGCCGACAAAAATGGTCTTTCAACCTTTTTCGCAGTCTTTCATTTCAACCGTCATTCCTCAAATGATGCAGTCATTGTGGGAGTTATATCCTCTCTGCTCATTTCTCCCATTCAAAATACACACATGCCTTTGGGTCGGGGGTTGGGTTGAGAGCAAAAGGGGCACACACGTCTGCCTGATTTTTGTTTTTAATTCCAAAGTAAATTAAACAACAACTGCTTCCTTCCTGCTCCACTTTAAACGAATGCATGCAAAGATTTGTAGCAAAGTATAATATCCTGTCACGTCTATTCTATTCTAATTCATGAATTACTACCCCGACCGGCAATGAAGACGAAGATGCATTCTGCTAATTCTGCATGCTATATAGCAGAGTAAAGGAAAGGCATTGCATTTGGACAACACACATCACATGACAATAATAATGAGTTCGTCGTAGCACACAACCTTCCCATGCTGTATGCACACAGTTCCAAAGAAGATAATTGCAAATCGGGCAACAGTAAAGACGACACTTCCTGAATAATCTAATATCACAACACACATACACCCCAAAAGCATCATTTAGTACCGCGTCGCGTCTTCTTGCAGGAAGGATAAAGTAGACGAAGAGGAAAAAGACTGATAAAAAATTCAGGATGGTTTTGATACTAGTTGCATGCTTTATACACACTGCCGACGACATATCGCACTGTGAAAAATCCTATTCTTGTGCATGTACCTTGCACACAAGAGGCTGACGTTGAATGGCATTTTATAGACTGTTCCGGCTTTCATATGTGCCTATGCAATGTATACCACGAAAATAAAATGTCGTGCGGTTTCTACATTGACGAGTTTAAAAATGGGGATGTGATAGATGGAGTGAGGCGGACTCCATTCTATTCTTATAACAATCTGGGCAAAAGGCATTTCTCCGGGAGGAACAAGTAGAAGGAAGAGAGTGTCTCCACTCTTTTTTGATATCTTGGCTAGGCTCAGTATCAGAATTCCGCACGTTACGTGGAAGTCTGAGAATTTCGCACGCTAGCTCAAGAGCAGCCAGCAGCAGCCACCAAGAAACTTCCAACGCCGATCTCTTTTAGTTTTAAAAGTAATTAATAATTAAATTGTACACCCCGAGTTCCAAAATATTGTTTTGTTTCTCGCAAGTTTCTGATATAATTACAAAACCGTTTTTCAAAGTGCTCTAGTTGTAGTAATCACATTTTAATTGTGACTTGTACTCTTGTTTCAGGCCCAATAACCAATCATGTCGGACGAGGAAGAATACTCGTAAGTTTTTATTACTTCTTAATACAAATTTTCTCTCTACTCGGCCGTAATTTCAAAGAACATTTAATTTGGTTCCTCGTCTGTTTGGTACCCGCCTAAGCCTTAGCGGGGAAAGCGATCTTATTTCAAACGAAATCAAAGTGCAAATTAGTAAAATTTAGGATATCAGTTTTTTCAGACAAAGTTTCCGACAGTAATTTTTTAGCCTTTCATTTTTAACTTTATAACGCAGCAGCGTAAAAGAGTTGTTGCTTTCCAAAAGTTTCATTTTCTAACGAGGTTACAAAGGTATGTGCTTACAAACTTTTATTTTTAATGAATACTCAACTTTGTGATATCATCATCGTCCTCTTTCCCTACTCATTCCCTCTCTCTCAAGCTTTGTTTTTTTCCTTTGCTTTCCCATTTTGTCTTAAAATAGCTTGAGCCAAAAAAATGTAGTATCAGTAGTTTCATCATCGTCATCATGATATCAACATCAACCCGTTGTTTTTTGTTACTCCAACGTAACGTAAAAGAATAGGTATATGCATGTGTTCCTACATGACGATAGTTTTTTCCGTATTACCTTCCTGGCCCAAGCCGCGTCCTATATTGTATCTCGGCTTTTTTAATTCTTTAATTCCTTCCCTCAGTGTACACACGATGATGATGATATTTATTAGCTTTCGTCTCCCTTGTTGTTGCAGACATTAAATAGCTTGAGCCAAAAAATGTAGTATCAGTAGTTTCATCATCGTCATCATGATATCAACATCAACCCGTTGTTTTTTGTTACTCCAACGTAACGTAAAATAATAGGTACATGCATGTGTTCCTACATGACGATAGTTTTTTCGGTATTACCTTCCTTGCCCAAGCCGCGTCCTATATTGTATCTCGGCTTTTTTAATTCTTTAATTCCTTCCCTCAGTGTACACACGATGATGATGATATTTATTAGCTTTCGTCTCCCTTGTTGTTGCAGACATTTCATGCACATGTGCACATACACAGTTTTATTGTTTCTCCATGTATCACTCCCCAAAAGAGAAAAATATGTTGTTGTAAATGTGTTATTTACCGACACACCGTTTTTTCTACCACTGATGTATAGTATGACGGGGTCTTTGTATAAGTCTACGTATTTTGTCTCATATGTGTTTGGTATGAATATTTTATTACGGCCCATTCGGTCGTTTTTTTAAAGCTTTTTATCATGTTGTCGTCGTCGTCTATTTCGTAGAAAGAAAGAATAAAAGAGAGCAAAGAGATACAGAGAGTGAGACACATCTTGCCTTTCACTAATGCCATGTTCTATTTTTCTTTCTGGTTTCTCTTCGATGACTCGTGGTGGTGATGATTTTGATGTAACTGATACCAAAATGCACATCCGTGTGTGATGTTTGCTCTTTCTTGAACTTGTTATTGTGCTATCTTCAGTGAGGAGGAGGAGCAGCCGTAAGTGCCAATATATATCTTATACTATTATTTACTAAGAAATAGTACTCTCTCCACAGTCTTAGCTTACTAACTAGTACATTTTCCAACAATTCATACTATACAGCTTTAAACATACCTAACAGTGTAGGACACACTGCTGACGAGTCTTTTTTTACGTAACATATTGAATGATATTATTATTTTGCCAACTTTTCCAATGCCAAAAACATTAATCTAGAGAAAAAAAGAGGAGCAATGAAAAGACCATTTTGTCACAGACACATCCACTGTTATCCACATCATATGTTTTTTTGCAACACTATATACCTATACGAAAAGTGTGCATTAAAACCAAGAAGCCATGATGAAACACAAAATATTACACAAAACACGTCTCCTTCTTTAAAAATCTCTCTAGATGTATACAAGGTATTTATGTTCCCTTTTTAATTTTTGTTATGCTAATGCAATGTTTTCATTTGTCTTGTTTGTCTTGCAGAAGGTATGTTGTCAACTGCTCATCAATA
Source organism: Callyntrura guangdongensis (assembly GCA_027744295.1). Taxonomy (NCBI): domain Eukaryota; kingdom Metazoa; phylum Arthropoda; class Collembola; order Entomobryomorpha; family Paronellidae; genus Callyntrura; species Callyntrura guangdongensis. Next base: position 7,100 of record JAHZNB010005065.1, read on the forward strand.
TTTCATCTAGATATGCTGCGGATGAGTGATTATTTAAAAGCATACACATACTGTCAACCGTTACGTTGTCGTCGTCGTCTCTCCTTAAGAGCCAATTTACAAATTGAAACAGTGACGATGATGACTAGTGGGGGACGTCTTTCAACATGAAAATAAATGTGTTATATTTCACAATATGACAAATTGATCTACAAGATCGACAAAATATTCCAACTGGTTTATATAGTACTTTTGTCCTTAAAAATACTCGTTTGCTTTCTGCCTCTATACTGCCATTAAATTAGAGCAACACTGCGTAACTGTTTTTTACAAAAAGAGAAGCAGTCAAAAATTTTGTTGCTGCCAGTTAAACTCACATGTATATAAAACAGTGTGTGTATAAACATACATGTTATATATTTATAATATACATAAAAAAACTTGAAGTACAAAAACTTTTAAAAAACAAACAACACACTACTACCGAAGTTCAATTCCTTTTATTGCTGTGTTGTGTTGGGCGAGACAGACAGACATGAACTTCCAGGCAAATACAATGGTAGAACTGTAGATTCGATTCTTTTATATTTTTTCATGTTTCAAAATTCTGCTACGAAGGCAGAAATAATCTTAAGAGATACTTCACTTCTTTACGACCAAACTATATATATAGTTGAATGTTGAATATATATATACTGACGAGCAGTACTGTAGGATGTAGTTGTTAAAATTACTTAAATATATGACATTTGTAATTATTGTCTTTCGTTCGTTCGTTCGTCTTTATATAAACAAATTTTTGTCCTTGATACGTACAAAAACTACCCGTTTGATTACTTTGACAGTGATTTGCACACTTGACTGTTTACTACATATAACTTTATTATGATTTATTTACTATTATTTTTATGTATTTTATCATTATTATTGTCATTATCATTTGTTTATAATTTCTCTTATAATTATATTCATCATCGCTCTTTTTTTATTTTTTTCTCGTTGCCTGATTTAGGTCCCAAGCTTCTAAAAAGTACGTGTTCGTAATGTCTCCGTCGTCATTTTTTGTTTTACCCATATTATCTGTTAACGTGATTTTAACCCATGTTAGACGCCTTGTTCACCCCTTTGTTGTTGTAGTGCACGTAACCCCCAAAAAAATTCAGGAACATACACTTTCCAATTTGCATCTCTCAGCTTTTCTTCCTCTTGTGCATTTTGAAACATATAAACTGTATCTAACAAAAATCTGTAAAAAAATCCTGCTGTACACTAACTCTGTTGTTTCTGATAACTGGCATGCATATGTAAAACTCATCCACTGCAAAGACACACCACCGAAAAAGGTTACTATAATCTCAGGGGTTGTTTTGGTTGTGTTTGTAGTTGTACATATTATCCGCACACATTATTCATGTAAATGTTACCCCGTATGAAATAATTTGAATAATAATAATGTAATTAAAATTACATGTAAATCGCCCGTGAACTACTTAACCCGAAAATTGAAAGTTTCTTTAGGAATTTTCCGACACACAAATGCAAATCATTCCATGTGCGCTAATATCTATTTAATGTGATGTGCTTGTTCCCTATGTTCTGCCACTCATCTACATTTCTGAACCTCTTATGTCGTCATTCTCTTGGATAATATTGTTCTGTTGGACTTGTTTGTTTGCTACACGCGTCTGTTCGTTTTGTAAAGGGAGGAAATCCAACCTGATTTCGTCAAGGTAAATGATGTGCTACTATCCTATGTCATTTTGTAAAAAATACCATGTCTCTGGTCTCTGTGAGATTGCTTTTTGTGGTCAAAGTCGGCATACAAAACGTGAAACCTCTAGATGTACTCCCAAAATGTGAACAATGAGTATTTGAACAATTCACGCTTTCTAATAGAAGAAAATAAGTCGTAGAATTTTTAGTAAACGCTTCTTTGAAATTTCGTAAACTTTGTACTGCAAAGAAAGTTTTACTTTCTTATTGTTTAACTTGCACTTTAAAAAAATATTTCGGTGGGGTTGTATCTACTTTGACTACTCCCGTTTGGATGAGAATGGAATGAGTGAATTCAATCAATGAATTCCATTTCACGTAAATTTTTATGCCCTTTTGAATGATCATCAGTATTTCATGTATTTCAAGAGAACTGCCGTTGCGATAACGTCTAATGCATTCTGTTCTGTCTGAAATCGTTCCACACAGAGAGCTCAACAAAAGCGCGGTGCTCTTGATGATGAGCTCGCCGTTTACATTGAGGAATGGCGAAAGCAGAGAAGGAAAGAAGAGGACGAGCTGCAGAAACTGAAAGATAAGCAGGCTAAGCGAAAAGTTTGTGTGCTAACTGAAAATTCATTGTAATATTGTCTCAAATGGCTGTTAGCATCTGGTTACAAAAGTATAAACTTTCCCTAAAAGGTTGTTCGAGAACAACAGGAGAAGGCAATGGAAACAAGGAAACAACAAGAAGAGAAAGACCGACAAGCTGCCGTTGAGGAAAAAAAGCGAAAGGAGCAAGAAGAGAAAATGAAACGTCTGCAAGAAATTGAAAAGAAACGTCAGGAAAAGCGAGACAAAGGCGGTAGCGGTGGTGGCATTGTAAGCAAAGAAGTTCCAATAAGTTGTCCAGTGTAGAGCAGTTTTTGAAATGCGTTTTTCATGAAGAATGTGAATGTACACAGGGTAAAATAGAGAAAGTTTGTTTGCTTAACCAATAGGGTGGTGGTGCTGGCGGTGCTTCTAGTACCGAGTTCAACGACAGGATTACGACGTAAGTCGAAAATACAACACTATTTCTGCGGTGTAGGAAAAGTAAACACCTACCGGTAACTGATAAGTTGAAAATGTCAACTAAAAGCAATATAACCAAGAGTGCAACAAACAAATGCTTTTGTATTTAATTGTACTTATCAATGCAGCCACCGTTTTCTAAAATTTTTAAACTTAAAAGTGCATGTTTAATATTTAAAATGACATGATTGCGTGATAAATGTGGTTTCTGTCTTACAGTTGAAAGAGTTGCAGGAGCGAAGTAAACACCTACCGGTAACTGATAAGTTGAAAATGTCAACTAAAAGCAATATAACCAAGAGTGCAACAAACAAATGCTTTTGTACTCATTAATTGTACTTATCAATGCAGCCACCGTTTTCTAAAATTTTTAAATTTAAAAGTGCATGTTTAATATTTAAAATGACATGATTGCGTGATAAATGTGGTTTCTGTCTTACAGTTGAAAGAGTTGCAGGAGCGTAAGAAACAACAGCTGCGTCAAAAGGCCTTGAAGCTTGGTTTGGAGCCAGAGGCCCTCACAGGAAAATACCCAGTAATTATACACAATATGTATTCCATTTTACGTACCCACATACCTACATTATGTATTACTAGCTTTGACAAGTGTAATTTTACCAGACAACCAATCATGATACATTAGTTGTAGAAACATGATCAGGAAAAGTATTGGTACAAAATTTATTAATTACTTGCGTTAAACGCTTTATATTTCGTTTTCATTCCAATTAGCCCAAGATTCGTCTTGCCTCCAAGTTTGAGAGGCGAGTGGACACCCGTAGCTATGAAGAGAAGAAGTCTCTCTTTGAGGGCGTAAGTTTACATGAAACCTAGACAGTTTTATGGCCATTCAAATTGTAGATGAAAAGGGTTAAAGAGCCTTTGTTCTTTCCTGTTTCAGGGTTACGACAAGTTCGTCAAAGAAAACCAAGAGAGGGTATGGACAGATAGAATTGAAGAGTTCAAGGCCCGACCCAAAGGTAAATTTCACCGTATTTATTTGTACATTGAACGGTTTTTTATGTACCGGTAATTCGTCATTTGTGACAGTTTTTGAGCTAATTAGCTGTTTCTGATTGCATGTTTAGCCCGCCTTCCAAAATGGTTTGGAGAGCGACCTGGCAAAAAGAAGGACGATCCACCCACTCCAGACGAAGATGACCAAAAGGCCGGTTCTGGACCAATTCCTCTAGAATTGGACGAGGCTGATCTTTTCTTGCCTCCTGAAATCCCTGTTGAACTAGAAGAAGAAGAAGCTGAGCCAGAGGCAGAGGTAAAAAATTATACCTCAACAAACTGATTTAATATGAAAAATTTGAACCACCCGATTTAAATGCATTTTTATTAATAGGAAGAGGAGGAGGAAGAAGAGGAAGAAGAAGAGGAAGAAGAGGAGGAGGAATAACTGTTTTATTTCATCGACCACTACATTTGTTATACAAACTGTTCAAGACTTCCTTACTGCGCAAAAGTACATTTTGATGCGTCCAAATTATCAAAATTCGTACTACCTTTCCGATATCATTACTTTCTTCACCCCTTACCATCTTTTAGTTCCAATCGACTGTACTGTATGCATACATTCGGAATAAAGACAGCTCTCGTATTAATGTCTGTGTTTGGTACACTCATTTATTTATCCAAGTAACTACATCACTAAAAAGAAATATAGGTATTTTATAAACGTAATCTAGTATATAAAAAACAAAGTAGACCACTCACCGCTTCTTTCCAATTCCCAGCATGATTATAATATTTTCAATCACAGAATAAATTTAGTATATATTTGCTAATTCGCTATTGTGTTCGGTTCCCCATATATAGACAAAACAAACAGCATGTTTGCCACATGTTTGAGTATTCAACGTCTTGATGGAAAGTGAATTGTGAATACCGCACGCATCGCGCGTTTGCACGCTGGTTTACAATTTCGCAAAACTAAGTAACATGACCACAATCAAATAATAACAACATTCAGTCCTTCTTAAATATTCAGTTAATTTGTGTATTTATACGGTCAACTAGCCACAAAATGAACATGCAATGCAATGTCCTCACTTTTTAGTATCTTTAATACAAACTGAGCGTACTCTGAGCCCCAGCAAGCGCGCAGCTCTGTCCTCCACGCACACGCAGTTTTCACTTCATCAAACAATCGAGTTTGTAAAAAAGTGCGTCATGGCGTGGTATATGTAACAAGTAGTTATTCCACTAGTCCTCTGCATGGTGTATTTATGTGCCCT